>JAHXMU010000048.1:546977-576468 GCA_019455685.1 Philornis downsi | reverse complement strand
GAATAGTTAAAAAATATGAATTTCAGTACTTTTGGATATTTTTTCTTTTTTTTGTGAAATATTGCAAAATCAATTTTTTGAAAAATATTAATTTTTTTTTAATTTGCTGGCGATCTATCCAATGGATTAACCACAGTTTTTGCGTCCATTGAGAACGAATGTAGGTCATAACTAATTTTTGCCAATAAGTTTTAAATAAAATAAAATATTTATACAAATTTGGTCTAATGATTCCTCCATTTTATAAGCAAAAACAAAATAATGCAGAAATTAATATGATATACAATTTTTGTGTATTTTCTGTGAGCATTTTTTTACAATATTTAATTGAACCAACCCACCATCAATTAAAAATATTTATGCTAGACAATTCGGTGTTTGTTAATTTATACCTGTTCACAGCAACTATCAGTTTCCAGATAATCTGTTTATTGTTAATGCTTTGTTTTTATGAACATTTAAGTTAATACTTAAAATTATGCGTAATATTCCTATTACTGATTTGCTTAGATCAATTACTATATTCCAAAATATTTGAAAACTATTTGAAGAATAATTTATTCTGGAAATGTCTTGCATAAAAGGTTTTTAGTGACTCTCGGAGACAACGGACAAATCTTATAGCTTTTTATAGTCTAGTAACAAGATTGTGTTATTCAAACCACTCTTCAGTTTTCTAATTGTAAATTTAAATTTTTTTGAAACTGGTTTTCAAACAAGAATACAGCATTACTATTTTGGTGTGTGTGAAGTGAAAGAACCATTCTGCCTTATCTCACGAAGCATTTCTTTCAATCCATTATTTATTTTCAGTTTCAATGGACTCTTTGCACGGATGACTTGAAGACATGATTATCTAATGCAGAGGTGGCCCAAACTTGTTACCACAATCGTGCGAATTGATTCCATTAAATTTGTCCTTGTGGGATTTCCTTAAGCCGCAGTGTCTCCAAAGTCAAAATGAATCCATGCGTCTAAAGAAGTAAAAATTGTATTCCCCGAGTGCCTGTCTTTCAACCAATCCGCGGCTGTTATTTAAGCGATAACATATTCCAGACATAGACCTTTGAAATAAAAGAACTTGTTTTATTCAATTTTAACAGCTATCCTTATCTCACCTTTCTCATTCTGTTGGAGAACTACTTATTTACAACTACTTCAAAAGATTAGGTTAATTAAGAAATTTATAAAAGCAAAGAAATCGTTAAGTAAAATCAAATATTGTAAAGATGCTCTTAGAAAACTTCGAATAATATTTTGATGGTATTATAGCAAAATTTTATTTTTATGCATTATTGAAAATAAAGTAGAGAATAGAGAATGACGCAAAAAAAGAAATATCCATTGGTTTGGTCTGAGATGTTGTAAATATTTTATTTTATGTAAAACAGCTATTGATATTTTGCAACAGTTAAAGCCGTTTTGCAAAAATATACTCGTACCTATTTATTGTAAGCTACAGCTCTCTTTAATGACCACGCAAAACATTAGCCTGATCTGTTGAATAGACTATCCGAAAATCGATAAAAAACGAAATTCATAAGCAAAAAATTGATCGCACAAAAAAAAAAAAAAACAATACACAAATTGTAAAGGTTATCCATGGTTTTAAAACCGCGGGTCTGGCAAGGTTGTCAGCTGTTAAATACCTGTGACCTCAAGTGTTATTTAATTGGTGAAAGGTTTGGCATTTACAAATATGGATCGTTTAACAACCGAAGAACGCGTGAAATAGTTACAACTTTTGAAAAAAACACACTCAAATCGTAGAGGATTACCCATTCAGTGGTTTCAAACCGTTGGTCTGGTAAGGCTGTCAGTTGTTAAATATGTGTCATCTAAAGTGTTATTTATTTAGTAATAGGTTTGTCATTTACGAATATGGATCGTTTAACAACCGAATAACGCGTCAAAATAGTTACAACTTTTGAAAAAGAAAAACACACTCAAATCGTAGAAGATTACCCATTCAGTGGTTTCAAACCGTTGTGCTGGCAAGGCTGTCAGTTCTTAAATACCTGTCATCTAAAGTGTTATTTATTTAGTGAAAGGTTTGCCATTTACAAATATGGATCGAACAACCGAAGCACGCGTCAAAATAGTCAAAACTTACTACAAACGTGGTGATTTATAAATGGGCACTTTTCATGCATTACGGGATGATTATCGTCATAATCGAACTACTGTGCAAGGAATTAATAAGATTATAAAGAAATTTAAGAGGCAGATGTGGTCACGCATGTGCATCATCGCAATATACACATTGCCGAAAATATCGTTTCTGTTGATGAAGATGTAGCGGAAGTCCAAATTTCTATTCAGAGCACTATGATAACTGACTTTTGTTTGGTCTGCAGTTAAAGATTATGAACTGGACAATATTAGAAATGTAGTGATTCATAAGTGGGCACTTTTCATGCATTACGGGATGCTTATGGTCATCATAATCGACCTACTGTGCAAGGAATTAATAAGATTAAAAAGAAATTTAAGAGGCAGATGTGGTCGCTTCTGTTGCTGAAGATGTAGCGGAGATCCAAATTTCAATTCAGAGCACTATGATAACCGACTTTTGTTTGACTTTGGTCTGCACTCAAAGATTCTGAAGTGGACAATATGTGGTTTCAATTAGACGGTGCCACGAGGCACATAACACAACCGATTTTGGCTTTATTGCATGAGAAGTTTCCAGAGAGCGTAATTTCATGCTGTGGCGATATCAATTGGCCACTAAGGTCATGCAATTAAATACAGTTAGACTTTTTCGTGAGTCTACATCAAAGAGAGTGTTTACGCGAATAATACCCAAAAGCTGGAGAACTTTAAAACCAACATTCTTCAAGTTATCGCCGAAAAAGTGATCGAAAACCACCTCAAAAAGATCCACTGCCGCATCCAATCCAGAGGCGATCATTTAAATGACATTGTATTTCGTACATAAAGGCAAAGTCCATGCATTATAATGAAATAAAAGTTTCGTCGAAATCATAGTTTTATGTGCGTCTTATTTAACTTTGCTTTTGAGACCGAAAAATGGATAAACCGGTATTTTTTCTAATTGTTCTCAAAATAAACCAAATAAAAAACATCAAATTTTAAACAAATAGCTATTGTACGAGTATAAATTAATTTAAATAACATTTAGTTTAGTTTAGTTTGCCTTTTTTAGAATTTTAAAGAGCAAACAATTTTTGCTAAATAATCAAATTATGTGGGAGGGTCAGAAGGTTTGTGAGCATGCATAATATTTTCATTTACATACCTCAGTCTACCAGGCTCTTGATTTATATTAGTATGAAATTTGGTAGAATTTAGTGGAACTGGATGAAACATGAATGTAACGTACTTGTATATGTACGAGTATAAGTTTCAAATCTGTCATTTGGATGACATACTCGTATGCCAGAAGGAGCATACCGAGCGTTATAAAGCAGCACGAAGGACAAAGCTTAATGTCGCTGAAACTGTGTAAGTGAGATATTTCAGAATTTCGACAGCTAAATTTGCTTTTAAGGCATTATGAGCAGCGTGTCAATGCAGTCTTTTTTAATCCTCAGGCCTATCTGTTATACAGAGTGGCGCATCAATTGTGTTACAATAAAAATTCAAATAACTTTTTTTATTCAATATATAACATTTTTTCTTTTTTTTATTGTATAGAAAAGAAAATGTAATTTTATTTTACATAACTAATTGGTTTCCAAGATTATGGACCGTAGATTATCTCCGTGCTCATACATGCGTATGCGACACCTGATCAGAAAATTATTCATTGCGGCCTGAAAGGTTGAAGTCTGGGCCATCTCAATTATTGTCTTAATGGACTATTTCAATTCCGTCAAATTCCTTGGTTTCGTTTTTTACACCTCTTGCTTGATATAACCCCATAAAAAAGGTCTGATGCTGTCTCGTCAGATGACCCTGTGGGCCACCGGAAATTGCAGTTTCAGGATATCAATTTGTGCAGAAATATTCGCTGGAGCTTCGCCATAACCGGTCCAGCTATGTATACAGTTGTTCCATCTTGCTGAAACCGATGTGACTTTGGCGCAATTCTGGATAAAAAAAACTCCTTCAGCATCTTTAAACAACAGTCCCCATTGATCCTCATTTTGTATTCGTAGCACGATTCGGGCACCACTTTGTATTTTACTGAATTTATTGAAATCGAATGTAAAATATGAATCTAAATATGTTTGATGAAATGAGAAGTTTCCAGAATAAGTTATCAAACTTTACGTATTCTCATAGGCTTAGATAATTATCAACATTTTAGATGATCCCTGTCTACCAATTGAAACGTAATAAATAGTTAATGAAAATTTGTTTAATGCTTTTTAATACATTTACATTCGCCATTAGATTGCATTTAATGTAGTTACGTAAATCCAAAATATTCGACATTTAGTACACTTTGGATTGAACAAGATCCAGAACATTCCTTCAGACATAGATACTGTATTTTCGAGTCGTCGAAGTTAATAACTTTCAACACACGTTTGAATAAAAAAGTTAACCAAAGGAGCGATTTTTTGTCTACTTATGATAAGTGTTTGTCATAACATTGGCTATGGGATTTGGCACCAAAGGGACACTTTAACCGTGTTGACATTTTTTTGGTTTATTCTGGTTATATGCAATTTGGCCGGTCAGTTTCTCATTTCAAACTGTCAGGACCCGATTAAATCGGCTGCTGCGATTAGTTCCAAAAGTAAGCGTTGGAGCTTACCGTCTAATTTTCGACTGACTAGCTATTCTTCCTCTCGTCGTCTATTCGCTAACGTCACACAACTACACAAAATGTGCTTTACAGTCCCCTCTATGCTCACTTTTTCTCAGTTTTAGAGTAACCTTTGTATTTTAAGCCCACTGATGTGTTATTCGATTGTCCAGTGTTCCATTAGCACAGCTACCGTTATAAGTAGTCGTAGCAGCGCACGAGCGTGGCCCCAAAACTAGCCGACGTGACATATGAATAGCGCCAGTAGTTTGAAAAGAATAATAATATAAACATTAGCAATTTTATAAAAGAAATGTTTTAAGTTTCAAGGCGCCGCATTGTTTAGTATTTTTATTTGAGCTATCAAAATTGAGCGATCTCAGTGAATTTGTAAACATGAAGAAATTGGTGGCCGTTTTGCAATTTAATATTTCCTTTTGTAAGGTCTCAGTCCAACCAATATTAAGGCAGAGCCAGAATCTATTCTGAGGGAATCAGCTCCTTCCTTTACGATTATTAAATATTGGGTAGAACAGCTTCAACGACGCGGTATGAGCTGACAAAGAACGAGATGGACACCGTAATGGTGTCCAATCCAGACACGACTAAGAAAATCCCCAAAATGTTATTGGATGATCGTCCGCTGAAGGTGCGTGAGCTAGCTGAAATGATAGGCATTCCAAAAAGCGATATACATCGCATATTGACGGAAGATTTGAAGATGAGAAAGCAGTGCGGAAGGTGGATGCCGCGCTTGCTCTCAACTGAGCAACAACAGCATCGTGAAGATGTTTCAGTGGAGGTGTTTGGCAATGTTTTACGGCAATAAAGCCGAGATTTATAACCATGGATGAAATATGGGTCCACCCATTTAGACCTGACGCGGTTGGCAATAAAGCCGAATTTTTGCCTCTCTAGACCTGAAACAAAAGAACAATCAAAGCAGTGGGCTGGATTATGAGAATAGTGGCCAAAGAAAGCGAAGACGGTTCCATCTGCAGCCAAGTTCATGGCGTCTGTTTTTTGGGATGCGCATGTGATTACTTTTATTGATTATCTTCTGAAAGGAAAACCCATCTACGGCGCTACCATTGCGCTAATTTATGACATCGTTTGGGTGATAAAATTATGAACTAAAGGCCTCATTTAGTGAAAAAAGTGTTGTTTCATCAATACAATAAAACAATACACATTCACTATTAAAATTAAAGTTCGAATTGCTTCGTCACGCATCTTATTCGCTAGATTTAGCTCCCTCAGGCTATTTTCTATTTCCAAGCTTGATAAAAAATGGCTCTTGGGTCAGCAATAAATAGGTGAAATCTGCGGTTGATGGTTATTTTATAGAGTTTGAGTGTTTTTAGTATAAACAGGGTGTAGAAGCTATTGAATATCTCTGGAAAAAGTGTAGCACCCTAAAGGAAATTATGTTGAAAAATAAAGAAATGTGTACCCAACCTTTTTGTGTCTTCCTTGCTAGGCGTATACGCCTTACTGATTATAACTGTATCAATTTTTAAACCCCAAATTTGTAGATCGATTTTATTCACTCCTCATTCTTTTTTGATGGCGCTGCCTAATTTAATGATATAGTAAAAGGTGTCCCAACAAGAACGCAAGATTTAAATTTATCGCCATTCGAAGTGTCATTGTTTGACATTTGAACAATTGTTATTGTTTGCTAGTAGAAGGTACGAGGTTAGTAAAAATGGAGCGCTGCACGAATAAACAACGCATTCTCATTGTGAAATTGTTTTACCAAAATGTTGAAAGTTTTGCGGCTACAGTTTGCAAATTGCGATCAATTTGGGGTCACAATAATGCTCCAAAAGAGTCAACTGTAAAGAGATTTATGGATCAATTTGCCAAAACTGGGTCTGTTAGTGATGTAAAGACAACAACGCGCCTTCGACCAGGTCGATTGACCGAAAATGTAGCAGCTGTACGTGATGATGTCGCTCAAACTCCATCCACCTCAATTCAACACCGAGCTCAGCAAATTGGTGTCTTTAAATCCACTATGCAGCGAATTTTGACAAAAGATTTGCATTTTCATCCACACAAAGTTCAATTGACTCAGGAACTGAAGCCAGCTGACCATGGACAGCGAAGGGAGTTCGTTAATTAGGTATTGGAGAGACTACATGAAAATACTGATTTTGCCGATAAAATCATCTTCAGTGACGAGGCCCATTTCCATCTTGATGGCTTCGTCAATAGGCAGAATTGTGGCATTTGGGGTGAGGAAAATCCTCGAGTGATTCATGAAAAGCAAATGCATCCTCAACGTGTCACTGTGTGGTGTGGATTTTGGGCTGGAGGAATCATTGGACCTTTTTTTGTGAAAATGAGGTATGTCAAGCGCATACAGTCAATGGTGTTCGGTATCGTGAAATGATAACCAGGTTTTTCGTGCCTAAAATTGAAGAAATGAATGTGAAGGGCATGTGGTTTCAACAAGACGGCGCCACATGTCATACAGCCAGAAAAACAATATCTGTGTTTTATTTAAAATTTAAATCTAGCGTTCTTGGTAGGAAGCCCTTTATATGCCTAAGGAAACAAAGTTCATAAAATTTAACTAACTTCTGTGTTAAAACACAACAGTAGTTATTTCCATATCTTTCAAATTTCGTTTATTTCATTATTCGTAAGCTTTTTCAAGCAAAGCTTACAACCGGATGCTGAGCGACTGTATAACCCGAGCCTTAAGGTAGACAATGATAGTCTTTTAAATTCACAGCAACACATTTGGCGGCTACACCTGAACGATCAGCACTGCTGTAATATTAAATATAAACGATTAGTGTCAACGTTTTGGGTTACTTTAGTTATTTGTGAACTATTTTTTTTTTTTTTTTTTTTTTTTTTGAATTCCTGTTGAAATTAGCTCCCAGCATTCGAAATTAAAAGACAATTTTTATTTCTGGATCAATCCTGTTACATTTTAAACTACAACAGTTTCAGTTAAAAATGGAAAAAATATATAGAAAATGAGAATTTTTGTTCTACATTGCGAAATGATGTAATATCGAGAATTTATAGGATTGATACTTTCGTTTTTACAAATAGCGTCATCTATCACTTGTGAAAAAAAAGATGTAAAATACACATCAACCATTCATGGAGAGTCGTATTTTTTCAAAAACTAGTGATAAAAGTTATCATTCGAAGGCAATCTGCTGCCTTTTTATATAACTTTTTTGTAAATTAAATAACTCTCTTCAGTTTGTGAAACTGATCTTAACTTGGGTCTTAACTTTCTATTCTGCTTAGTTACGAAAACAATATTGGTGAAGTGGTTGTCGTCAGAGTTATTGCATATTTTGGTTAATTTTATTTTCCCAATACTTCAGGCAAGAGATTTCCAGTACTTTTGCAATGTCCTCTTTTAAGACTACTCCTGTACGTAGAATACTCACAGAAAGGCGAGGCTTGAAAAAAAAAACCAATGAAAGAAACGTGGACCAGTTAAATCAGACGATAGTGTGATTACTTACTTTTAGTTACTTACTTTTGATTGTTGAAATTAATTTTTCAATTTCTCACATTTAATTGGAAAATTCTTTCAATTTTCTCTACATCAAATAAAAAGCGTTCTTTTAGATTATTCTTTTCTCAATATCAAATGGAAAATTTAAGCTTCAAATTAAATTTCCCTATTTGATGTAGATAATTTATCTAATGAAATATCCATTGGAGCATTTTTCAATCCAATTCGTCGCGTGTTGTTGAAAAATGTATGGTACTTGACCTTATCTTATCAATTTCAACCATATACTCGTAGAGCTTTTAATGAAGTCTTGGAAAATATGAAGCCAGGACAACTTTTGAACTACTTTTTCAACTTTTGACAACAAATTGCTTTCCATAACGAACGTACGGTGGAAACATTAAAGAAATTCTGAATAATGTTTTCGAATGTTGAATTTAGTTTGCTCTTATTTGCTCTTATGAGCAATTTGGTTTTTTCTTCTCAAGCTTATTTCGTAAAAATTGTGAACCTGCAGGCCAGGGTATCATAAACGATGTACCAACATATAACCAGGTAAGTCGCAGCTCCAAAAATTGACACTTTTCACATATTTTATGTTGTCTTTGACACTTTTCAAGTGAAAATTTATATTTTTTTAAATTTTCCAATGACTATACACCATTTATTACTTAAATTAAATTAATTAATTAATTGCACAAAATTTAAAAATTTCTATATTTTCAGAGGTGGATTCAGTCTTTGTATAAGTAAGCTTTTCCTCGTGATCCAATTTTTGCAGATACTGTGGCAACAGTCTTGTGAAAGTGAGAGAGAGAGAGAGAGAGGAAAATAACATACATTCTCATATATAGTGTTTTAATTAAAATTTGTTTGATTCGATTAAAATTTTAATCAAAAAAAGACAATGACTGAATAATACACAAATCATATGATTTTTCTTCTGTGAACATATTCTTTATGGAAAACGAATTTCATAATTAATTTAAAATTTAATTTCATTTTTACAATTTATAGTCCTGCAGTTTCGACGTAAAATGTGCAAAATATTAAACGCATCAATACCTCAATACCTCTCTAAACGAAAATAGGCATCTTGAGTATATTAATTCTACTATTCAAATGAATAACTTACTTACTCTTTTACTCACTTTCTTCGCTTTCTTCTCTATGCTATCTATCGTCGTTGTTCATTGAATTACAATAGAACAATTTTGGTGTACATTTTTTTTGTTGCCATCTCTTAAAATTATTTTTTTCAACCCTGTTGCTTTAAGCCGTCTTAATAAATATTCAGTATCTAAACCTGGATTTAAGCTTTGGTGCTTGACGTGATAGCAAAGACAATAACCAAACACAATTTCAATAACTTGAGCCTCTTATACCAATCAGAGAGGTCACAAATTCTATTACAATTTTGGGCGAGCAGTAGGCAGTAATCTATTACAATTCAATGTAGAACAGCGGGCAGTTTCTGAAAATATGTGTACTTTGAACGCTGGATCTAATTTGAATGAAAATGCAAAGACACAAATGCGTATTGTAGTCCAGCCTAAACTGAATAGTGGACTATCAAATTTGGCTGCTTTGGATATTCGAATAACTTATTTGTTACTAGATTTGCATGAAATTCCTATGATTTTTTTAGAAAATTAACTTATATGTAATGGGTGAAAGTATAATAAAATTTATAACTGTTGTAAGTCATTTTCGAATTTTGTTGTTATTGTTAAAAACTTGAAATTGATTTATAAAAAAAAAATATATGTTTCAATTATATAAAAGAAGCTTTATAAATATCGTCCATACTAGAAATACCTCTAAAATATATAGCAAACTACCTTAAAGGTAAATGGTGAAAGCAGAATAATAACATTAATAATTATTTTAAGTAAAGGGTGTCCCAACAAGAACGAAAGACTTAAATTTTAAATAAAACACAGATATTTGAAAAAAAAGTGAAACTTTATTATATCGTAAGTTACACAGAATGAGGTTATGTATGGAACAACACATCGGGCAGATGGCCGCCGTGGCTTTGCTGGCACACACGCGATCTTTTAATGAAATTTTCAATGACCGTTTTGCATAAGTGCTGTGGTATTTCATTAATGCAGCGTCCAATTTCCTCTTTTAAGACTTGAGTCGTCGTCGGCTTATTCGCGTAAGCCATCGGTTTCAAAAAACCGACAAAGAAAAAAGTCTAATGGTGTTAAATCGCATGATCTAGGCGGCAAATTCTGATCTCTAAAACACGAAATAACACGACCAGGAAATGTCTGAATTGTTTCTCTGGCTTTATGACATGTGGCGCCGTCTTGTTGAAACCACATGATCTCCACATTCATTTCTTCAATTCTAGGCACGAAAAACTGGTTATCATTTCACGATACCGGCGCCAAATTTAAATCTTGCGTTTTTATTGGGACACCCTGCATATTTCGAATTTTGATGTTATCGTTAACAAGAGGAAGGGATTCAGCTGTAGAAAAGAAGCCTTATAAAAATCGTCCATACTAAAAATACCTCTAAAATATAAAATATATAAAAAAAATACCCTAAAGGTAAATGGTGAAAGCAGAATAATACAATTTCTACTTGTTTTAATTATATTTCGAATTTTGATATTATCTTTAACACTTCTAAACAGATTTACCAAAAAAATTTTCGATTATAAAAAAAGAGCTTTATAATGGTAATATGCTAAATTTAGAATTTTCAAAAAAACTGAAATTTCATGTAATTGTTGAGAAAATGGCAACTCTTGTCTTTGGCAATAACATTTTTTCTTATGCAGCCAATATAATCTTAAAAACAATTAAATGCATACTATTTTCCTATTTTTCTACATAGCTTTTCTGTGAACGTGACTAATTATTGTGCTGAAATTTGGATTTGGCATAGAACTAAGAAAGTTGCAAGAGTACACCAACAGTTTCGAGACGCAACGGTGCCCAATATGTTTAATACGCAGAGAAAGAGCTGAGTTCAACATTTCGAGTTCAATGAAATTTAATTACATTTATCTCAGAAAACCGCAGAGTGGTTGGACAACGTCCAGTAGGGAATCACTGGAGTTGCTCATGTATACTCATTTTCTTATTAATTCCTATTAATTCCCGAAATGAAACTGTCGCGGACAACACTGCGTTAAATCAACCGTCGACTGTTGCCAGGAAAATCATAACCAAACCCAAAATAGCGTAGGCAATTAAAAGCTTTGAAGTCTTTAAGTCACCCTGACCGGACATGATTGAACTACAAGCGGTGGCTGATACGCTGATTCCATGGTTCAGGAGCTCTATATTGGCTGTATCGTACATATGTCCCTGCTACGTGGAGGGAGACCAAGATGGTCTGTATTCCCAAAGCCGGGAAAACCTCCCATATGGGACTAAAAGATGTTAGATCTATCAGCCTGCCATCGTTTCTTCTCAAAACACTAAAGAGACTCATTCACTGCTACCTTAGGACAAACATAGACCGGAAGCTGCTGTCGGATGGATAACAAGCTTACTGCAAGGGTAAATAGACTGAGACCGCCCTGCATGACTTTGTCAGATTCACCGAAGGTTCACTCGCCTTCAAGAAGTATAATTTGACAGTCTTTCTACATATAGAAGGGGCATTTAATATCAAACCTGGGAGTAAACGTCAGTATTAGGAGGCTAGTGTCTCCTTACAAAGAGACGCATCGGGTCTACATTGGGGTCGTCAAACCTAAACAGAGTTGTTAGTTTGGGAACACCCCAAGGTGGTGTTCTATTCCCCTACTTGGAACCTCGCTCTGAACAGTATTCTGTTCTTTTTAGAGGAAGCTGGTGTTAAGGTTGTCGCATACGTAGACGATACAGCAATAGCAATTAGGGAGAAGTTTTTGGCAGCACTCAGAGACATCCTTCCATGAGCGCCTCTCACTGCAAATCCAAACAAGACCTTAGTGGTTTTGTTCAGCTGGAGGTACAAGATTCCACCTGTGACTCCTATCTCCCTTGGAGTTACTGAAATTCCTTTGGACAAGAAGCTGAATTTCAAACTCAACATTCTGAACAGGGCGAAAAAGGCCACAGTGGCGCTATATGCGTGCGAGAGGGCAATATGTAAACAATGGGGATTAAGACCTCGCATTTTTCACTGGACATATACTGTAGTAGAAAGACCGATAATGTTATATAGAGTTACCGTCTGGTGGAAGTCTCTTGAGAAGTCTACATACTGTACGATACTGGACAAGATCCAAAGTATGGCTAGTCTGTGCATTACTGATGCGCTACACACCACCTCATCCGATGCACTAAATGTAATTTTGAAGTTACTACCACTGGAAATAATTAGTATGCAAACTGCTGCTGCTACAGCATAAAGGAAAACAGTGGTTATGGTCACAGTATAATTCTTAACATGGTGCCTGACATAACAGGCTGAGCCACTGTTCGATAAGAAATACCATATACTTATACCAGATAAAGATACGTGGAAATGTAGAACTCCTGGTACAAGACTGTATGCCGACTTCTACATTGACGACTCAAAACTAAATGATCAGGTAGGTTTCGGGGTCTACTCCAAAGACCTAGGGCTAAGTATAGCAAGAAGGCTATCTGATCACTGTGGTGTTTATCAGGCCGAAATTTTGGTCATTAGGGAAGTTGCAGAATGGCTGAGATATAACGTACCCACTACGTTGGGGATTAACATATTCTCTGTCACTCAAGCTGTCATTAAATCGCTGATTTCTGGCTTCCTGAACTCAACATCAACCCTGAAATGCCGCAGATCTCTTAACGAGATGGCTCAGCATTTCAACATTTACCTTATGTGGGTGGCGGGCCACAGGTACGTACCAGGTAACAGCAGAGCAGACGAGCTGGCAGGACTAGCGACAACCTTACAGACTCCAGCCAAGTTGTAGTCCGTGGGAATACCTGTAGTCACATGCAAACTTCTACTGCGAGATAGAGCATACTTGGAAGCAAATGGTAGGTGGGCGTCTGTCCGAGGCTGTAGTCAACCCAGGCAGACGTGGCCTTGCCTAGATCTGAAGATTTCACACACACTGCTGTCGTTATCAAAACCCGACGTCTCATTGCTAGTATCCGTCATGACGGAACACTGTCTGATTTGCAGACATGCAGTGAGATTGAAGGTTGCGACTAGTGACTTCTGCAGGAGCTGTATGGATGAAGAAGAGGAGGAGTCCATAGTACACTTTCTCGGCAATTGCCTCGCCCTGGCGAACGGGCGGGAATCAACACTGGGCTCTTATTTCTTTAGGGCCCTAAGAGACTTGGACGATATAGATATCGTCGACTTAAGAGCTTCTTGGGGCACTCAGGATGGTTCAACGGGGGAAACTAGGAGCATCCATATCTCCAGTTTCCGTGGCATCACAATGGACTCTGCAGCTTAAGTGAGTCCGTCTGTTCAGACTGCCACACTGACCTAACCCAGAACGTTACTTGCTGATTTGTACAAAAATATTAAAACAATATAATGAAACCTTTAAGTCCATACAAATATTTATGATACCATGTATTCCAAAGCATGTAACATTCCTGCTATTTGATTTCTACCGAAATATTTTAGAACATACGTTTGGCATGCGGAAATTGGAGACAACATACTATCAATTGTTGAAATATAAAATCTCTAACAATTTCACTAAAATGTTACGAATTTCATTAGTAGATTAAACGGGGAAACAAGCAATATCGATTTATTTTATATGAGCAGAGGACAATGTAGGTAAGCCCATTTATCTTATCACGAACCTAGATTTGCTCCACGATATAGAGGACGGGCCGCAATCCAAAATTTAGAATATAAATAAACTGCCCTTTATTTATTACTCAATAATTCCAACACATTAACCAGTTCGATGTACTATTGCTTTGATGCAAAAGCATTTGCAATTGAGCAAATGAAATGAACCCAGAAAATATGGGTTGGATTTTGTAATTTGTATAAGAGTTACAGAATAGGCCGTTTTTATACAGTTAATTTGGCCAAATTTCTGAAGCATTATAAAGTGATATTGTAGACAAAATCTGGATTACTGTAGCCCAGCAGTTACAAATTATTGAGGAAAATTTCGATTTCGAAAAATTTTCAAATTTGTATGGGAGGTGCAAGAACTGGCTGGCAGAGAATGAAGTCCACTTTCATTTTTAGTCAGAATTTTGCGAATTTTAAAGAAATTATTCAAATGTTTTCCGCAATTATCATGTCAACCAGTCAGGCAGACAGTAAGCAACGAAAGACAGACAGCAGAATCTGCTGGAAAAATTATGAAAGACATTTGATCAAACAATACTTTCATTCTTGCTTAGGCGGCGACTGGAATAGACTTTATCTATTATACGCAGCCTGTAGAAAATAATTCCAAGCGCTTTGATCTTCTTCAATTCGTCAAACCAAGTTTTGATAGTATTCCAAAAGCCTGGTCCATCCAACGGTGTTTCGGTCGCCCTCTTCTGCACCGTCCATCGAGTTCGTTGTCGAAAACTTTCCGTGCCGGAGCATTTGGGTCCATCCGCACAACATGACCTAGCCAATGATACTTAGCACTTCAAAATTTTCTCTATGGATGCCGAATTTTGTAACTTCTCAAATGATATGACATTTGCCTTAGGTAAAGGAACCACATTAAACATATTTTTTTTTTCTGTGCTAGTTTTGTTTTTATTTCAAAAAAGTTTGCAGTGCTTGTATTAATCTCAACATTTCACTTTTTTTCACTTTCATTGTGATTCTTTTACAGCCACTAAAGGTAACAAAACGTTTGTGACAAAATTTGAATGCTCCAGCTTGGCATTTGTTTGTTTTTGTATTAGGAAACCTAATTTTTCGAACAATATTTACCCGATTTTTTAGGGAAAATATATTATATGTATTTTCATACTTTTGCCAAAAATCGCCATATTTATTATCATTCAAATTTTACAGAAAAATTTATTTGATCTTTTAATTAGAAGATAACTGAAATCCAGTGTTTCCGAGGACGTATTATAAATTAATCAAGTTAGAACTTTTTTCAAATTGCAAACGCATTGCTGCGCATGTTAGCATTTATTTTTTGATTTGAAATTTTTGCTACACTAATTTTTAAAAGATAGAGGGAGAGAGAGAGTAAGATGATGTGTCTTCTGATGATGATATGTCTTCCAAAATTCGGGGATTTTTTCACCACACATGTAGTAGAGATGTAGAGAATTTTTGCCTCTCAAACATTCTTATGAATGTCACTGTAACTTTTTGCAAATCGAAAAAGTTTTATTTGTGGTTTGGGGCGGTCGGCACGTTTTTCTTCATAAATGTCATTAAAAGTAAGCCAAAAAAATTGCCATAAATTTATGTCTATATAAAATTTGCTTCTTGTATTTATATTTTTTCATTTTGGTGCTAACTGCCCGCAACCGGTAGCAGCACGAGTAATAAAGTTAATTTTAATCAAAAACATTTCAAAGTGAAATAATATTTGTCACTAAATTATTAATACATTTAAGCAAATAAACATATGGTGCAGTGGTTGACTGCTTTCTCTTAAGCCAGTTTAGTTGTCGACTGGATCATCTGTCATGTCGTCAATTAAAAATCGGTCTTCCATTTAAATAACATATTCTTAAACAAAGCTGAGGTTCGGAATATCTGTTAAAATTGGATCCCATTAAGCAACAGTGAATGTGAGAAGCTCTCAGGAGTTGTTAAATAACATGCCAACCCACACGCTTTGTCCATTTCATACTGCAAATTATTTATTTTAATCGCTAAATTATTATTTATTTTTTTTTCTTCTGTTATATCTCAAATTGTACTAACACTGTTTCCTTCAGATTAAGTACGAATTATAGTCTTCGATGTTTGGTAGGCGCATCTCCGAATTTCGTAGGTATGTTTGTTTGAAGTTTTTCTACAGTGTTTCCTGAATTAGTAAAATTGTTTTAGGTTTTCAAATAGCTGGTGGTTGCTTCAGCAACTTCCGTTCCCGCAACCATAAAATTATTATTTATCATAAAAGTGACAACCTCAATTTATGCGGACAGTTTTTTTATAATTTATTAAAAAATTTTCACACATTTAGTGTGAATTTTATAAAATTAAAAAATTGTAATGATTTCATTACATTTTATCAATAATACTAAATAATTATTAATTATTATTATTATAATTAATTATTATAAAAAAAAAATCTTTTTGATATTTCTAAAAATTTATACTAACTTTGTTGGGATAAAAGAGAAATAGGATTCAGATACGTAATTTCTAAACGTTTACATTATTTTTTTTTTAATTTATTAAAAATCTTTCACACATTTAGTGCGAATTTTATAAAATTAAAAAATTGTAATGTAATTAATTACTGATTTCATTATATTTTATCAATAATACTAAATTATTATTAGTTATTATTATTATCATTAATTATTATAAAAAAATTTCTTTTTGATATTTCTAAAAAGTTATTCTAACTTTGTTGGCATAAAAGAAAGATAGGACTTAGATAGGTAATTTCTAAATATTTAGCTGAATGAATAATACACAGTTGTTATATATAAGACAGCGAGTTAGGAATTCTTAGTACCACTTACTTTCATTCTACGAACCAGCCTTGAAGTTTTCCATTACACCCTTTCATTATTATAAAAAAGTGTACTGTAAACTTGGAAGTACATTTGCTTTTTCTAGCTATTGGATTAATTTTTGAAAACAACATGAAATATTGATGCACAAAACGAAACCAAGGAATTTGACTGAATTGAAGGAGTCCAGTAAAACAATAATTGAGGCGGTCCCATTTTCAACATTCAGGCCACAATAAATAATTTTTGGATGAGGTGTCGCATAGATAATTTATGGTCTATCATTTTTAAAACCAATTAGTTATACGAAATAAAATTACATTTTCTATTCAATAAAAAAATGAAATACATTGAATTAAAAAAGAAAAAGTTATTTGAAATTTTTATTGTAGAGTAATTGGTGCTTCAACCTGTAAAAAATGATAAATTCATGGAAACTGAAAAAGAAGCAACAGCAAGGATAACAATATCATACCATTTATCGTGATGAAATCATTCTGTAATATTCCTTCATTTCATCAACGACTTTTAAAACAGATTTGCCGCTAATTTCATATGTGAAAAGATATTTGCCTTTTTTTCAACAAAAGCATCTATTAGCCCGTAAAACACAAAAACAATTAACTAAACATAACTTAAAGTAGATTAAGTTTTGCATCCCAAACTTTTTTGTCCATGAAATGATTTTATATCCTGTATCATATATAGTACAGATCAAATGGGTTTAGTGTTCTACGAACTAACGTAAAATTCAGACTCAAAATTAGGATGATGCGCTTTACGATTTGATGTGAATTTTACTGTAGGGATGAAGTTTACTGAAAACAAACTTAGCAAATAGTCGCAAGTCATATTTCGTTTTTTTTTTATAGAAATTCTCCTTTGTAGGGAACTTATATCTCAATTTGATAAATTAGATTCAGTAATCCTTCCAACATATCTGCTAGATGCTACAAATGTCCAACTTTGTACTCGTTTTTCATGGTCATCTACTTGTAGAATCTTAGGAGAGACAAAGAAAATAGTAGTCACACTATCCATTATTCTACTGGTGGCCATTGCGCGACCTCAAAATATGTTTTAATTTTTTTTTTTTTTTTTTTTTTTTTAAGACAGTATAGTATGAGTTAACTACAGGGTGTCCGTCAGGAAAGTTTACTACTTTGCTTGATTAATTGAAATGAGATTAAATGAAAGAGAATGGATCTTATATTGATAAATGTTTTATTTAGTGTCGGCAATTATGTATGGAATACAATATCAGAAAAATGCCCGCCTCTGTTAGCCTCACAAATGCGAGCCCTTTTGAGCACATTTTTATTACATTCTCACGCATTTCACTCGGTACTTCATTACCTTCATCACGAATATTTTGTTTGAGTTGCTCAAGCGTTTCTGGTTTGTTTGCATATTCCCATAAAAAGAAGTCCGGAGCAGTCAAATCAGCATCAGATCATTTCTTGAAATAATTTGTTGTGGAGAGAGGTCTCGCAGTTATTCCATTGTAGTCCTGGCTGTATGCGATGTGGCACCGTCTTGTTGATGCCACATGTTAACCAAGCCAAAAGCATGCAGTTGTGGCGTTAAAAAGTTTTCAATCATATCACGATATCACTCCCCATTGACAGTTACCATTACACCGTTTTCAGCTTCACAGAAGTAAAGTCCAATGATTCCTCCAGATACTAAATGGCACACTAGACTGTTACTTTTAATGGATGCATCAGTCACCTATGAATAATTTGAGGGTTTTTAATTGCCCAGAACCGACTATTCTTTTCATTCACATGAAATGTGCCTCGTCTCGTCTGATTTTTTCATGAAAATCGAGGTTGTCATGGGCGAGCTGTAACATCCTTTTCGCATATGTACGGAGGCGTAAATGATCTTGTGAAAGAAGCTCTTGTGTCAACTGAATCTTAAGTTGTTCTTTGAAGACCAAGCTCCTGAGCACGGCATCGAATTGAGGTTGATGGATTATTATGTACACTTTCTTGAGCAGCAGTAATGTTTTCAGCCGATCTTGCAGTACGTTAGCTACAGACCCTCTTTCTTCGAAATCATTTCCTACACGATAAATAGTGCATCTTTTTGGCACGTTGTTTCTCCCAAAAAGTTCACGTAACTTTCTCATTGTCACAGTAATTCATGATCGATTTTGATAAAATGTTTTAACGATTAAATCACGTTGGTGTGTGGAATAATTTTCCATAATAAATTTGCCGCATCTCTACTTCACGACTGCTAAATATGAACTGTCAAGACTAATGTTTACCAAAACAAAGTAATATACCTTCCCGACGGACACCCTGTATATTATACTTTACTATACTTCACATGAGAACACTTCAAACTAGCATTCTCGAAACCTCTAGAAGGAAATATTGTTTCGAGCCAAAGACTATTTTGTCTCCCTAAATGGGTTTATCTTACTAAAAACAAATTATCCTAATGTCGTTCCTCAGTAACAGTACAGGCGTAATCAAATTTGTGCGAGGAATGCGAACTGGAGCAGAGTATTTGTCCTCTATATTCTTAGTACTGCAATTTCGATCCGCTCTACTTATTTTCATACAAACATTTTTTAAAAATTATTGTGTATTATAATAAAAAAGTATATGAATGAAGATTCCAATGCTGTTCAGAAGATTTAAAAGACTTAGATTGGATGACTATCGAAAGATCCACTACATGGATATATCCAATTTGACAAGACAGACTTTGCAGCCAAGGGTTTGGACGTTTCAAAAATTTATTTTATTTCTATAGCATGAAAAGCATGACCATAGCGGAATTGAATATTTAATAGGAACAGTATTTAATGTAAACTATAGTATTATTTTTGGAATCCGAGTGTTTTAAAATTATCTTTGTAAGCAGAAAACTGGAATCTGAATTGTTTGATTGATATTGGATTAAGTTGGTCATGATCTGTTGAAATCATTACTTCAGTTTTTTTTATGCAACTTTTGTAGTTTTTCATTATCGTCCAAAATTCGATAAAATTTACTTAGTCTTTTTAACTATTCCATTCCTTTTTCTTATCATTTCTCGTAGGATAAAATTTCAACGTTGTTTTAATGTGATTTGACCATTACTTTAATAGCTCTTAAGTCGTTCCAAAAACCAACACAAATATGTTACTATAAAAAGAGTTTTTGACTAAAATTAAACTCATCAAAATTGACTAAAATCATGTTGGATTGAAAACTAAATCTCAAATTTGAAAGAAGTTACAACATGATTTTCGTTCAACTGATCACTCTGCATGGGATGTGCGAAAAGGAATGGGACAATAAAATTTATTTTCACTCACAGACTTCTGTTTTATTCTAACGCATGTTGTGCCTAATTTAACTAAATTTATTGCAAATGTATGCGGAGTAGAAACATTAATACGTGGGCTAAATCTGTAACTTGTGTGGGAAGTATCAAATTGGCTACAATTTATGACAGAGAAAAGAATGATTCGGTAATTCGGTTAATACGTCTTGGAGGTATTAGAAGAGGCATGATGATAGAGTTCATTTACATTCTCATAATTGTGCTTACAAAATGTTTGTTGTATGCTGAATATATGGATTATATCGATCATTTCTACGGGAGTTACCAAACAATTATTTCTTAAAAAAATTATTATACAGGGTGGCGCAATAGAACGCATATAGCATATTTAAAAAATAGATTAAAACATAAATACAAAAGGTATAGTTAAAATAAATTTAAGGCATTGTAGAGTAATAAATGGAGTTTATTTTTTAAAAATAACATCATCTAAATGATGATGCCGCTCTACGACGGCACTCCTCTAACCGCAAACGAAAATTATTGAAAACTTTCTTCAGTAACACTGGTGTAATGGCTGCCATTTCATTTCATTTGTTTATTTTAGTCTATGGATTATATCCTTACAGACCAGCAAATATCTTATATAACTAATTAACAAAAATAAAGTAAATAACTTAACTAATTTAATAAATTACATACTAATTGCCTAAAGACATTATGAGGCAGGCAAAGGTCAATGTTGTTGCAGAATCTATTAAACAAAATCATTTCACCACGGATATTCTCCTTGAGTTGAACGATGTTTCTTGGATTATTACTGTAGACTTTGCGTTTGAGGTATCCCTACAAGAAAAGTCAAGAGGCGTCAAGTCTGGACTACGTGGGAGCCATGGGATATCACCTCTTTTCGAAATCAGTCTGCCAGGGAACATCTGCTTCACCACCGCCATGGAGTCATTTGATGTGTGACAGGTAGCTCCATCTTGTTGGAACCAAGTTCTGGAATTCACTATTTTTAAACTTTCAATTTCTGGAGCCAAAAATCCGTCCAACATCTCAACATAACGTTCCGTATTAACCGTGACGTTTTGGCCCCGCGCATTTTCGAAGAAAAAAGGACCAATTATTCCTCTGCCAGAGATTGCTGCCCATACTGTCACTTTAGGACTATGCAATGGTTTCTGGTGTTTGATTTTGGGATTTTCACTTACGAACCCATTCATAAGGAAATGAGCCTCGTCAGAGAAAAGGATATTGTCAAAATTGGAAAATCGATTAAGGATTTCATTAGCAAATGCGAGCCTTGCTATGAAGTCAGACTCTTTCAATTCTTGTGTTAATTGCAGCTTATATGGATGCAGTTTAAGATCCAATGTTAAAATTCGTTTCAAACTTCGTCGCGATAATTGTAAGACAGACGATTTCTTGCGAGTCGACATTTGTGGATTTCCTCGTACTGACTCCATAACTCTCTCAACATTGTCTTCGGTCCTTGATGTTCTTGGGCTACCATTTGCTTGTGGTTTAAATGTTGAACCGGTCTCTTCAAAACGCTTTACCCATATTTTAATTAAATTAGCACTCGGAGCTTCACTAATTCGCCGTAGTCCATATTCAGCACAATATAGTCGCCTAGTAGCAATATATGAACGAGAGTTCTCTCGCACGCAAAATGCGCGACGCTTCTTGTCGAAGTGATTCATAGCGACTAAAACTCCATTAGCCCGCCAACCCAACGATGTAGGCGCCCCCCCGCCCGCGCCTTTTCTACCCCGCAAAAAAAGATGGTGCAATATGCACGTTCTATTGCGCCACCTTGTATTTAGCATCATCTTTCAAGATTCTGGAGAGAACTTTCCGTCATACAATAATAGACCAGCAGACATATGTTATGTCTCTTGGGATTTTGGCTTAACAAACATCATTGTGAATACCACTGTAACTTTTTTGATATGGAAAAAAGTTTAAATTGTGATTTATATAAATCTGAACAACGTTAGCTTGTTTTGTTTGTAGATGTCATTATAATTAGGCATAAACCTATTTCGTTATAAATTTATGACTTCTTGTTTTTAATGTTTATTTTGCCTGCGAATATCTAGCAGTCAGTACAAACATGAACGATAGAGATAATTTTGGACAACAACAAAGAATTATGCTTGTCGTAAATTTAATAAGAGTTGATTGCAGTTAGATACTGTTGGTTGTGCCAGTTTGGTTACCTTCCATAAAAAGGCGATCCCTTTTGAAGTAAAAAGTTCACGACTGGTTAGAGACAGAGAAGACCATCTGTCGTGGCTTCAATTAAAAACCAGCCTCCTATTAAAGTGAAAGCTTTTAAATAAAATTGAGATTCAGAATTACTGTTAAAACTGGATTCTAATAAACAATTTATTTAATGTGAGAATCTCCCCCAGTTACTGAACAATATGTGAACCCGAGCTTTTTCTGCATTTTGAATTGCATTTTATTGTTTGTTTAATTACTTAAATTATTTAATATTTCATGTTTCAAATTATGCAGGCACTACGTCAATCAGTTTAAGTATGAAATGAAATCTTCGGCTTGTCGTAGACATATCCCTGATTGGAATTTGATACTTCGCTAGATTTCGAATCGACTGTCGTAGTTGTGCTCGTTTGAAGTTTGTCCGAAACTTTTTTCGTAGTTCGCAAAGTTGTTTTAGGATTTTTGGTAGGTTTTATGCTGGTAGCTTTAGCTTTCTTCGATACAGGAGGAAATGTGTGAACGTAGTCATCTATCACTGTATCATCATCTGCAAATGAGATGTCATCTCCCGGTTTGAAGATTACTTCGGGAGGACTAGAATCCAGCGCATAACTATCATGATAATTGAATAGCTCAAATTTGGTCTTGGGCCCATGATGATGATTTATATACAAAATTTCTTCGTCTCCCTTGGCGGTTTTAATATAGGCGGGATATTTTATTTCTGGTCTGTAAACTTCCTTTGACTCGTACTGAGATGATTCGGTAGAGGCTTTTGCTATGGTAATAGTTGGTTTTGCTGGTTTAGTAGTGCTTTCATGTAATTCTATTGTGGGCTTCAAAGTTGTAGTCTTATGGCTGCTGGAGCTGGTTTGAACACCTTTCCTGTAAGTATTCGATTTTCGGATTGTCGGAGGTTCTATATTGGTTTTCGGTATTAAATGTGTTGGCGCAAAAGCTGGTGTGAATAAAGGTTTTTTTTGCATTTTAATAATGGGAAAATCCAATATTATGGGCGCAACATAATTCACTTTTTCGGGTAAAGGGTCAACAATCACTTGGGGGTTCGACTGTTGGTAGGTTATTAAATTATCCTTATAATTAACATTAACTTCAGCACTTGTTTCATGTGTTGCCGTTGTGACCGAATAATTGTAAGATTTATCGTCTTTATTTTGCACTTCATAGTTCTCTTTCACTTTTTGATTTCCAAACGAATTGGTGTTATTCTTTGGAGGCAAATACGATTGCTCGATTTTAGGTGGCAAGTAGGATAATTCTTCCTTTGAATTGGAATTTGCATAACTGTAGTCCACTTCACGTTTTTTATAATTCCCATTCACTTTGTCCTTCTCAATAATCTTGGGGTACTGATGTCCGATGCTTCTATCATTAGTTATTAAATATGACTGAGATTTCGTTAATAAATCTGGTTCATCTGCTCTTGCTAGAGCCACTTGAAAAATCACCAAAATTCTCAAGCATTCTTTGCAAATCTAAAAATAACCGCAATGAGTCACAATTTTGTAATTTCGTTTTCAATTCTTACATTTTGCAGAGAAACCATATTTTTCTTCTCCTTTCCACTTTGCCTTCTACCAGTTCAGAGACTTAATCTAAAATGTTATAAATTTCTTGTTCTCAAGATTTTTTATTAACGAAATTTAAAGAATTTTTGAAACAATTATAATGTTTTCATACACTGGATATTCTCCTAGTTCGTCTCACTGAAAGTCAACGCAAAAGAGCTGCAATTATTCAGTCACCCTACATGCGGTCTGGTTAATGACAACTGAATGAAACGAAATACTTTCAAGAAAGAATTTCAGTAAAACGAATTGACACATATATAAGGTTGACATTTATCCTTTGCCCATGTGTGGACGGACAGCATATTTAGCATAGGTTTTCAAACATACTGATAAGCCAACACATCACAAAATTACAAAATGTAATTATTTTATTTAGATTACATTTTGGGGCACATTTTGTAGTCTATGATTCATAGATCTCTTCTTGCTAATGTGTGGCATTTTTGCATTCAGAATTTTAGAAAGAACGAAATGAATGAATGAATGAAAACGATAACTTATTTTTATTATTTTTGTGCTTACAAGGAAAATGACTTAACTCGGAATTTATCGTTATCATAGATGTTGTGGGAGTAACTTTAGCAATATGCGAAGAGATAAAAAAAACTTGTTTTTACTTATAAAAATATTTAAAGATATTATGCAATTTTTTTTTTTAAATACCTGTTCCTTAAAGTTGCCATGAACTACGAGGGCGGTCCACAAAATGGCATGGGATGATAGTCGATTGAAGGCGTGTAAGTTAGCTGGAATGATAAGCATTTCAAAAAATGTTGTACATCGTAGAGTATTTGGCGATGTTTCACCGCAATAAAACCGAAATTTTGCATTGATTTATAACCATGGATGAGACATGGGTTCCCCTCTTCACACGTGATGCAAAGGAACAATGAAATCAGTAGACTGGAATGGAAGAATCGTGTCCTGAAAAGGCGAGGACGGTCTAATTTGCAGGCAAGATAATGAGGGCTGTTTTTTCGAATGTGCGTCACATTGTTTTTATTGACTATCTTTAGGAAGTTAGAACCACCAATGGCAAATATTATGCTAATTTATTGAATCTTAAGGTGATGAAATTATGGAAAAAAGCCGTGTTATCTCATTAAGACAGTACTCCAGTCCACACTGGAATAATTGTCAGCAATTACGTGTGGAAGACAATATCAAGTAAATGTCCGTCTCTGTTAGCCTCACAAATGCGAGATCATTTGAGTAAATTTTTCATTACATTCTCACACATTTCACGCGGTATTTCATTAATTTCTTGCTTTTCAGATATCCCCGGAAAAAGAAGTCCGGAGCAGTCAAATCAGGCGACCGTGAAAAGAGGTCCCGCAGTAACTCCATTGTAATCCCGGCTGTATGCGATGCAGCACCGCTGGCCACTATTGCGATGGCCAAAATGATTAAATTAAAGTTCGAATTGCTTCGTCACTTACTTTGTTCGCCAGATTATGCTCCCTCAGACTATTTTCTATTTCCAAACTTGAAAAAATGGCTCGATGGTAAAAGATTTGCCAACAATGAAGAGGTGGAGTGTGCGGTTAATGGCTATTATTATGAGATATAGAAGCTGTTGAATATCGAGCTAAAAGGAGATTATGTTAATAATAAAGAAATTTTTTCCCAACTTTTTTGTGTTTTCTTTGATAGCTCGGCTAGTTTTAGAACCGCACTTGCATATAGAATTTGGCAATGAATGTTGACATAAATGCACATTATAATGGTAACAAGCAAACACTGCCTTTTCCCTTCCTTATACAAGTTCTAATAAACGTAAGTGAAAAACTAAATTAACCAGTAGGACTTATAACAACCCCGACATCTCTGGATAATGAAAAATATACAAAACTGGATTAGCTTTAAAATTTTTTTTATTAATTTTTTAAGTCGCTGAAAATTTTGAAGATAAATTCGCATTAAGTTGTTAAAAATGTGAATGATTGCACAAAAATATCGATTACAAAAGTCGATGAAATTTGCAATCTTTGTAAAAGTTTTCTTGCTCCCAAATGAATTAAAAATCTATCAATTTAGGTATGACAAGCTGTCGAAAATAGATGTTACCAATTGAAAAATCTCAACAATATGTTAAGGCATTTTTGGAAATGTTAACTTTTTTTGAATAAAAGATACGCGATGTTTTAAGTATGCACTACCCTCTGCACGGTATGGACTCTGATGACGGCGAAGGTGAAGGTGCGGAAGAATACTAAGAAGAGTCCGATTGAAGATTCAAACCCCAATAAGCCAAAACTGAAATATGAAAACACTGCAGATCCATTTTTAGTTTTATTTTCCCAGAAAGTAACAAAACAACTGATATGAAGAATCAATTTCTTCATTGTAATTTTGTTTGTAGCCGCTTCACCTACCTACGCATCAGTTTGACAGAAGACACAGTAGTAAAAATATTATTAGACGCATCAGTAATATTAATGGAACAAAAAACCCATAGATATATTGAGTTGTTCGAAAGTTCCTTCGGTTTTTAAAATAAATTTATTTACATATTCTTATCTCTCATAAAACTGTTGCATTTCTGAAAAAATTGTTCAATTCGATTTTTCGCTTCCTCGTCATTATGGAAATTAAAATCCTTCAAGTGGTTGCTCAGACTGCGAAATAGGTGATAGTCATACAGGGAGAGGTCTGAAGAACACGGTGGGTGAGGTAAAACTTCCCACATAAGATCTGACAATTTCTGAGGGATCCGCAAGGCTGTGTGAGGTCTCGGTGAGGGAGTGAGGTACCCACACATCGAGGATATTCACAAATTCGAGCTCTTTTATGACCCCGTGAACAGTTGAGACTGATTATTTTATCATTTCGGCTATTTCCTTAACTGTTGCACGAGAATTATTAAATAATTAAATCTCTCACCTCCTCGTCAACAAATTCTTTTGGTCGTTCTGATCTGGGAGCGTACTTAAAATTTTTTTTAAACCATTTCTGGCAAGTTCTTTTATTTGGTCTTTTTTCTTCATAAACAGACTTTCCTTTTCGGCTGCCTTCAGCAATCGTTTTTCCTTTTCGGAAACAATACAGCATAATATTTATTTCTACTTTCTACAACTTTTTTTAAAACGAAATAACCACTCGATAGGACGAGAACACAAGTAAACAATAGAAAGTAGTTTAGAGAAGGGGTTGGAGGAAGTTATGACGGTGTTTGAAAGAACTCTACGTCATGAAAAGTGATGCATGGTGAACTAACGAATTAACTGAACGAACTTTACGAACGACCCGATATTTTGCATTAAAAACAGGGATATTGAAAGTATTCTTAACAACAACTGAGCAAAAGAAGGATTGCCAACTACCTTATTTTGATGCAATGGCTACAGGGTGATCAATTTGGTAGTACATATTTTTAAACATCACATCTATTAGTTTTCTTCTCAGATACGCACCAATGTTTCGTTTTCATTTAGTATTATTTGACAAATCACCATATAAATTGCACTCATATAAATTGTTGGAATTTACTACAAATACAGTGTGGCGCACCAATGTGCTGCAATAAGAAACTCAAATAACTTTTGTGTTTGATAATTTTTTTTATTGTATAGAAAATGCAATTCTATTTTATATAACTAATTGCTAGACCGTAAATTACCTCTATGCTCATTCGCTCATATGCGGCACCTGATTACAAAATTATTCATTGCGGGCTCGCCTCACTTATTGTTGTAATGCACTGCTTCAGTTCAACCAAATTCCTTGATTTTGTTTTGTACAAATCTTGCTTCTGGTGCAGTCTGGTTATATAACATTGGAGGCCAGCAGAAAGTGCAGTTTCTGGATATTAATTCCTATGAAAATTTTCTTTGGAGCGCCGCTGGTCAGGCTTTGTGGTCAGTTGCTCCATATTTGCTGGAACCAAATGCCGTTGAAATGGATACATCTTTGACGCAGTTCTGGGTAGTAAAACCTTCTTCAACATCTTTAAATAACGACCTCCATTGATGTTGTTTTTGTAACACAATTCGTGCGCTACCCTGTATAATGCATTTTGAGATGATAAATGATTTGGTGCATAAGCAAATTTCTGCTGTTGTTAGAATATATCATGTTGCCAAAAAATTTTTTGGTGTGATATAAAAGCTATTGATGTAATTTTCTTAAAGATTATAGTAACATTGCAATTACCGTCAAGTCCATAGCACCACCGTCAAGTCATGACCAGCTATTTTTTAGGCGTCTTCTGGACTAAATGTCACACTTTTGGAAACGCAATCAATCTGTTGGAAGGAAACTTCAATGACTCTAGAAATAATGATGTGATTTGGCTACAAAGGTGACGTGATATAATTCCATTGAATTATTTTCCTTAAAGTTACGTAAAGCCACTGGTTTAACAAACTCAAAACACTCAATTACCTTCATATATACAGATTTTTGTAGAAAAGTGACTAGATTTTGATACTCCACTTTCTTTACTCTCTCTTTAAATACTGTCGCAGTTGGTCACACCAAAAAATTCTTACACATTTTTTACACAATTTATTCTTTCCATTTCATACCAAAATACATATCTTTCATTTGACAATCTTTAGATACAGGAAAGAAGCATTCCCCACTCATATGCTTCGTCTATGGAATGGACGACAAAGTCAATACGTTACGTACGAAAGGAAGATACTTCTATTTTCTAGTAGTGAGACTGTGCGGTCACTTCACTACTATGTACACTATGGGCCGCAGGTGTCGCAAGGAAAATTTATCCAGAAAAAAGTTTACTCATACTCGAAGCAAATCTAGCTGGTGAAATACACCAAATTTCCTGAATTTTTCTCAGCTTTTTCCATTTGGTCAATGACAATAACAGTAATGTATGATAAAAATCGATATAGAGTAATAGGAGCCTCTACAATCTATATACTTTTCTAAGAATCACCGCCTTTGTGAATGGGTTTATTGAAAAAGCCAAAAAAATATGATTTTCATTGAAAACTAAGTTTTCAACTAGCAATAATTGCACCTCAGTATAACTTCATTGGTTACGATATCGCCTCTGATATTGATATATATATTGACCGATCGTGTTGCATAATCGCGGGTTTAAACCTAGATGCGTCCACCCATCATTATTGAAGTTGCAATCACCTTAATGTATCTAGTAAACACTTCGAGTAACCGTCAAGTTTAGTAGATGTTTCTCAAGCTGTGACGACCTCAACCGTCGTAACCTTGTAGGTCCAGTGTAATGCATGTAAGCTCAATAACTGTGATTAACTCTACCATATCTCATTCATAAGAAGCAAAGGAATTTGATTAATTGAAGTTGATCGTACAAATTCTGTATTTGTTATAAGCCGATTTAAAAAATTGAGATTTTATGGTTTACTTATTCATTTACTTACCATTTATGATAATGTTACATTTTGTAAGTTATCAGTCAAAGATCTAAAAATCCAAGCAAAACTACATTTTTATATCCAAACATCTGTGTAGCTATAAGAGATAGCTCAATACTGTAAGCATAATTAGTATTAACATACAATTGATTTTTAAGAGAGAATATTAGTTTGCTGATGTCCTGCAAAATAATATTAATTATGGGTTAAGTTTGATCTGCTCATGGATG
>JAHXMU010000048.1:526599-536977 GCA_019455685.1 Philornis downsi | reverse complement strand
TGATGAGAAGCTGTAGCGGAATGGAAAGAGCCAGACGAGGCAGCAGCGGGTGGAACATAAGAGCGTGAAGGACCTGAAGCGGAGGCAGCAGGAGCAGAGTAAGAAGAAGCGGGGCCCGAAGCAGCTACGCTATGAGCTGGTGGCACATAAGATCTGGATGGAGCAGAACCCTGGGCAGAGTGACCGGCCGCATGACTAGAGTGACCGACAGTATGACCAGAGTGACCAGATGAAGGAGACGAGGCAGCTGAAGCTGAGAAGGAGTGGGAAGCAGAAGGAGCTGAGTAGGTGGCACCATGTGAGGCATCAGAGTGATGACCACTAGTGGAAGAAGTAAGTGATGCAGCTGGAGCTGAGTGAGAACCACTGTGTGATGCACTGCCAAAAGAGCCGGATGTTGCTGACTGGAAGCCACCAGAATGATGACCGCCAGCAGAACCAGAGAATGAAACGGCTGGAGCTGAGTGAGAACCAACATGTGAGGCACCACCACCTCTGGAGAATGAACCACCATAGGAAGCACCACTACCTTTAGAGAATGAACCGCCATGTGAGGCACCACCACCTCTAGAGCCTGAACCACCATGGGAGGCACCACCACCGCTAGAGAATGAACCACCATGTGAGGCACTACCACCTCTAGAGACTGAACCACCATGAGAGGCACCACCATCGTTAGAGAATGAACCACCATGTGAGGCACCACCACCACTAGAGAATGAACCACCATGGAAGGCACCACCACCGCTAGAGAATGAACCACCATGTGAGGCACCAGCACCACCACTAGAGAATAAACCACCATGCGAGGCACCGCCCCCAAAACCACCGGCAGGTTGTGGGTAGTTATATCCTAATTCGGAAACATCAGCAGCGACAGCTGCCACCAGGGCTAAGGTCACCATGAAGGCTCTCTGAAACGATATGAAACAGGCAACTCCACTGTTAGATCCGTCATTTATATTTGAAGTTACATTTAGAAATCTTACCATTATTAGAATTGTGTGAATCTTAGTTATTACTCGAATTACGGTTTGTTACCAAATGTGCCATAATTCATAAAATGTGAAACTTTTTATATGAGTGATGTTATTCTTTTCAGTAAAACTTTTGTATATTCTATCATTACTGGAGCTATTTCTGCTCTTTGCTTTTGTGTTATCTCTCTTTTGTTTTTCGTCATATCTTTATTGTATGCAAAACACAAAAAAAAAAACGCTTAACAATTATATATTGTGTCGATGTATTTACATATTTTTATTTTTATTCAAGCAAGTACAAACTAACAAATGAATCGTCAGTTATTTTATTTCCAATTAATTGTATTTGCCTGATTTTTTTTCGGACTTGCTTTGCGTCTATTTATTTCCAATTTGGATTCCCCAAATCTACTGGACTCTCATTATTGATGTTCTTCATAAATCTCTTTCAAAATTTCTTTGTATTAATTGGCAGTTGTCATATTTTAATTGAGCTTTTTATGCTTGTTTCAACATTTGAACAATTTTTCATCCGGCAAATTCCATACCCTATAGTAGCCAATTGGTTATACCTTGTTGATGGATTAAATATTAATTTCTCGACGCCACTTTATTGTGTTATTCAAAATAATAAAATTGAATAAAGAGGAGCTCATTTATTTTTTCCAATATTCAATTATATCAATTCGTAATTGCAAATGCAAAACACATAAACGATATTCGTTTCGAGTTCAAAAATGTTGTCTAATCAATGAGGGCGGGTACAATCAATCGACAAGAAAAGGTGAGGAAATTTGACCCCCATTAAATGTGATATGCATGATTATTTCGAAAACATTACAAAGGTGTCTGTTATTACCAATTATGAATCTTGTTATAGTTGTGGTCTTTCATGGATAACTGATAACAGCTCCACTCCACATATTTCACGGAATGTGATTAATTTAAACTTAAATGTTCTTAAAACAATAATAATAGTAAGCAATTAAATATACAGCAAACAAAAAAGAAAGACGAAAGTCAATCAAAATTAATCACATTTTCACTATTTTTAAAGATGCAATCCACGCATACTCGTCTTTATCGCTTCCAACGAAGTAGTTTTGCACCATTTCCATTGTAGAAAAATGCTTAAAGATATATCAGGTATGTTCCAAAAAAGTAGTGGAATTAAAGTAAAACACGATTTGAAAAGTTAAAATTTCGTTTCAGATGTTCTGCAAATGAAGCGGTTGTTTGTTTCATTTTCTCATATGAAATGAAGTTCGAAAACAGAAGTTGTAAACAGCTGATATTGACTTGAAAATAACATTTAGTTATAAAAACTACTATTTGTGATTTTCTGTGCAAAAAATGAAAGAATATATAAATAATAAGGACAAATAAATAAATAAAGGATAAATAAATAATGCGGTGTTAGTGTCCACTATATATCAAACCAATAAATACGCAAGAGCAAAATTACAAAGGCGGACTTTGCGGGATCACTCACATCATCTGGATATGGGCGACACTACATAAGTACACACATGTATGTACTTAAGTACATTCAATATACTTTTAATAAAAACTATTAGGTTTTTACAAAATTATCGCATCAACAAAGATGCATTTCGTAACATTTTACATTGCATAAAATTGAGACTGCCCAAGTCATCCATTCCGGACATAACTATAGCTTGCTGCCACATTAAGATTTTTAGCAGAAGGAGGATTTCAACGAGGGATCGGAAAAGACACTGTTGTGGCGTTAGCACGGAGAACCACCTGCAAAATTTTAAATCGAGTGCTTATTTTTCTAGAAAAATATATTTGTCCTAGGTGGATTGAATTCAAAATGACAGTTGATGAACAAAATTTGTCTGAGCGCCACTTCATGTATTGATATTCCCGGCTTAGTAGAATGCATTGATGGAACTCACGTGGAAATTACTAAGCCGCAAAAAGATTAAACAATTCTTCCAATTTTACATGGTCCCCTTTTTCCAGGTCTGGATTGTTTTGCATAAAACGTAGCATTATTGCATCCTGCGTTGTATTCTTGTGTTTTCCCCTTCAAACAAGGAAAATTTTTAATCAACCAAAGGAATCTGACCACTTTTATTTCTTATACTTACGTGTTTATTTGCAAAAAATTTTGTTTCACAATAAAATTTCAAAGCATTTTTAAACCACTTCTTTTCGCCTAAAAGTAGTTTCTAGAACAATGCAATTCACTACAATTCGATGTTCGAAAACAAAACAGAAATGAAAAGTAAAAAGTAAAATTCAGAAAACCCAAGTGTCAAATTGAAGTGATTTCAAACTACTTTTACTTCAAAGTAGAATCTGGAACATACCTGATATATTTATTTTCATTTATGACTTCTAGTGATTAAAGCAACATATGTTCAAATGAAGAACTTCAAAAACTATCACTTAAAGAACATAATATGCTCCGTAGAAGTAAATTTTGGTAGTCAGTTTAAGGAAGCTTTAAAGTTTTTGGAAAAGAATGTATTTACTCTCCCTTATACGATGGTCGATATGCTAAGCTTGTCATTCTATTTGTTAAGCATTCAGCGACCAAATAAATCATGTACATTTTTATGTCGCTAAGAATGTCCGTCCTTTATACTGTGGACTGCAGTCCATGCTAGAGGATGTACGAGTATATAAACTTCGGCCCGACGACATATTACATTATCTTCTAATTTGGGGTCATAATAATGCTCCTAAAGAGTCAACTGTAAAGGGATTAATAGAAAAATTTGCCAAATCTGGGTCTGTTAGTGATGTAAAGACAACAACGCGCCTTCGACCAGGTCGATAGATCGAAAATGTCGCAGCAGTACGTGATGATGTAGCTCAAACTCCATCCACCTCAATTTGACACCGAGCTCAGCAAATTGGTGTCTCCAAATCCACTATGCAGCGAATTTTGACGAAAGATTTGCACCTTCATGCATACAAACTTCAACTGACTCAGAAACTGAAGCCAGTTGACTATGGACAGCGAAGGGAGTTAGTTAATTGGGTATTGGAGAGACAACATGAAAATGCTGATTTTGCTGATAAAATCATCTTGATGGCTTCGTCAATAGGCAGAATTGTCGCATTTGGGGTGAAGAAAATCCTCGAGTGATTTACGAGAAGCAAATACATCCTCAACGTGTTACTGTGTGGTGTGGATTTTGGGTTGGAGGAATCACTGGACCTTTTTTTTATGAAAATGAGGCATGTCAAGCGCAAACAGTCAATGGTGTTCGGTATCGTGAAATGATAACCAGTTTATTTCGTGCCTAGAATTGAAGAATTGAAGAATTGAATGTAGAGGGTATGTGGTTTCAACAAGACGGTGCCACATGTCATATAGCCAGAGAAACAATTCAATTGCTGCATCAGTCATTTAAATCTTGCGTTCTTGTTGGGACACCCCAACAAGATGTATAACCAGATGTTAATCTCTAAAATTTATCGAAACAATTATGAAATATAAGGATTTGAATATTCACATCTTATGTTCCTATATATATTAAAAAAATTATTATCTTGAATGCTAAGACATGCATGAATGGCTTTCGAAAGAAGAACGTTTGCTAGCGTCTTAAAAATTAGCGGAGTTAAGCGTGACATTTTGCCCGGTTTGCCGGCTTCAAATAACTAAAATGTCTGCGTTTGTCATTACTGGAGACTTCTTGCCGGCCAGTCAGGACATTCATTAATTTCTGCCGAATTGGCGTATAGTTTGTCGTTATGTAGACCAGCAGATCATGATTAACCAGGATAATAAGGCAAATAGAGTAGATTTAAAGTTTTCATGTATCACATTCAACAGAATTCGGCATGGGATGAAGTCTAAAGTCTAATCTTGTGGCAGTTTGTACAGCTACGAGTGCTGACTTTTTTTTAGTAATGAGACAAAAAGTGCTCACATTATAATGTTCGGACATGAAGCGTTTTAGCCTAAGCGAATTTGCACGGCGTAGTCGTAAGCGGATTTCCAAAATTTTGCTTTACTAAAACTTAGAATTTGATCTTTTGACTTTCGGTTTTTACATGTATTGCTGCGTTTTCATACTACTATCGATATTTCTGTAACCGCGTCTTCTATTTAAAAAGACCGGTTGTCTCTCATTTCTTTCCTACATTGAGTATGGTCGCAGCAGGTGCTACAATTGACTGCAACCGCTTTTATGTGTTAACAATGTCAAGATAAGGGTCGTTATTTCGTCCATATTGATAGGATAGGCCTTGGCTATATTTGGGCCGAATATGGCTCTTCGATACTCAACTTTTTTTTTGCGTTTGGCAACGCTTTTCTTTCGCTGTGCTCAATCTAGTGAGTACATTTGTTGCAACTAGGTGGAGACATGAATATATGATAGCACCAAATATCGCACACTCACCAATGAGATTAGAAGCATTCCTTCGTATATTATCAAGTGATCAACATGTAGCGGGAGATAACCAAGTTGTCTGGTGAACATCTTTATATATGAAAGTTTGGTTCGGTTTACTACCATGTCCGATGACATGGCAGAGGCAGAAGCGGTTAGCCTGAATACGATACCGATGCTGATTTTGTGCAGACTGAATTTACGGACAGTTTGGCTCCTATTACCATCTCTTCCTATTTTTGTCTTGAAATCACACATGTGTTTATTATAGGCATTCAAAAAAGTACCTTTGTCCATGTCACCTTTATCTTTCATCATATCATAAGCAGAAATCAGCATGATACAAATTATTTCGGCTTAAGAAGGATTTTGGTTATTCCGTCGTTTATGGAGTTAAAACAATATTTCTAAATCTCTTGCCAAATACAAACCCACATTTCGAAACACTTTTAATGGCCGCTGGGAAAGCAGTTACTGCGAATTCCCTAAAAATTCGCAGATTCATTCTATAACAATTAATAAAACTGTGTCTTATTTAAACAACGGCAACTCGATCTTATTTTGCAAAAACATTTAAAAGCGAAAATTGCCAGTTTACGATTATTGATTGATGATTACGATTATTCTACGTCACATTGAATTGTTGTTATTTACATTTTTTCAAGAAAAGATTTCAAATCAAACAATTAGTTTCGCCTCTCGTGACCTTTCCATATAAAACAATTCTCATCTATAGGGATTCCCAGCAATTCGACCAAGATTTGCTGCCACCATCACCAGCAATTCTAATTTCTTAACGATGTTATCTTTTTTATCTTGTTAAAGCTTGCGTTTTTTTTATGTTTTAGTTAATTTATTTAAATTTTTTGACAATTATTGTGGTCTTTTGTTTGACTCTTTTTGATATTTGTTCATCTTCATTGTTAGCGAAAAAGTCGAAAGAAGTGGGAAAAACAAGAACTCTCAAAAGCTTTTGTTCTGCCCGAATAATTATCAACAGCAAACTCAGTTAAACTTGGCAACAATTAGTTAATAAAAAAAAGGTTTTAATACCGGAAATAATGTTTATATATTGTAATGTTTTGAATTGTACACACTTGATCATCATTGACATTTGCAACTGCACATTTTGTGTGCGGTTAAGTTGAGTGTCTAATAAAACTAGAACTTAACAGCTGGATGCTGTCTATTTAAATTATAAACATGAGTTGTTTATCTTTTTTATGGTAGCTAATTGACCCTTCGAGACTAGATTCCATTGCTTAGTTACAATATGACAAATGTTAATTATGTATAGGAGTTATAAGTCATTGCCAAAACCGATAATTGAAATGTGGAAGGTTGTTTCACATAAACACTATGATTACCGAGGTTATACGAGTACTCGTACAATTAATTGTAGCTAGAATCATATTTTATGACACTTGCTCTAAAATATGAAATAATTTGTATAATAATAGAGGCAAACACTTCTTTCGAATTAGTACAGGCTTTAATTTTCAAAAATCCATACTTCGTTGGGTATTGTAGAGCTTATGAGAAGTTTATAACACAGAAATCACATAAGTTTTGTTCTCGTTGGTTTGAATAAGAGATATAAATTGCAGGATAATCCTTTGTAAAAATAACCTTCCAATGCTTAGCAAATTTATAGTCATTCTCAATATCAGTTGCACTAAATATAAACAAAAAATTAATGAGACATTGGACAATTTCTCATATTCAGTGAGCTTACACGCATTCTATTTTTAGACACTCAACTGGACCTACAGTTTAACGATGATTCCGAACGTCACAGTTTGAGAAGCATCTACAACTTTTGTCGATTACTCGACTACTCGAAGTTTTCGTCAAACACATCGAGTTGAACGCCGCTCAAATAGTGATAGTTGGCTGCATGCCGGGTTGAACCCGCGATCATTGGGACGATAGTCACGTCTTTACTAAATATAGTGCTTTATATTTCTGAACCTCTTGCAGAAGATATTGCTGATAGAACACATTTCGAGGATGTACAGAAAGGACTGTATCCGAAAGAAAAATAAACATCTGTGCGCATTTTAAATCCAGTAGTGTTTAAATATGTTTACATATATGTTTTATATAATTAAAGCGATTTCTTTCTAGAAAAAAGAAAAATATTCAATTGTTTTAGGATGCACTACTCGAAAAAGTTGTTTCCGCCCTCTGCCAGTGCAGTATAAACCGGTTGAGAAAAACAACATAAAAATGGTGTTTTGCCATTTCCATACAGAAATGCGCATTCGTATTTAATGTCATCTTAAAAAAAAAAAAAAAAAAAAACAATAAATTCTTGATCAACTTTCCTTTCTCTTCATGTAATAAATGTTCAAACCCCTTTCATAGTGTGACACATTCCCCAAAACAATTTTATACTTTTTGTGTGAAAATACCACATCACCATCTATCTGTACTAAGCGCCTTTCTACGGACATCATTCTCCCAATTTTCAATAATCACGTCCACAATTACAGCAGTCCCTTAAAAACTTATATGAATTGTGTAACCTTTGTACGAGTTTTACAAATTCACGTTGTTTTGCTTTTAGCTGAGTAAACTATAACATTCTTGAATAGTTCCGGAATTTCACTTTTTCCAGAGAAACGTTTAGTCCTTGAAATGTCAAGATTTTTGCTACTTTGTGAATTTGCAAAAACTTGAATTTAATCTACCTGATATTTGTGTGCATTCCTTAAGTTGTTCGCCTCTCCTATATGCTATGACCTTCTAATCTCATCTATATTTTTACGATGATCAAGCATGCAAATGCCTCGTGGGTTTCAGATAATTATTATATATATTTTTCATATGGCTGATTTTATGAAGAAATAACAAGATAAAACAAAATTTTAGTAATATTTGTACAAAATAGAATCATCCAACAGAAAACACACAAAATGAAACAAGCGGGTAGAAGCAACTTTATTTTCAAGGAGGTTCTGTTGTAGACCAGATGAAATACATATATGTGTAAACACGATTCACATTTTCACAACTTCAGTCGCCTGGCTGGAGTTTTCCAAGAAAAACTGTAAAAACTGTCGATAGCTGAAGTACGCTCAAATAATACTAAGTCAAGTTATCACAAAAGCGTTGCAACATTTTTGGAGTACTAAATCTTATCTTTCAAACACCATCTAGTGGAATCCGATCGGATTTATACAACGTGAGAACCGGATTACTAAATTCTTCTATTGGACCATTTATATGGCGCCGAGTCGATACACCACTGAGAAAGTTGTGGCTCGTAGGTACTACAACGGTATAAAAATGGGTCAAGTAGGAAAAAAATTGCATATACCAGGACTAAACCGAAATCAGTGAAAATACATCTATTTCAAAATTTTCGAACTTTACCTTATGTTCGTTAATTGAAAGTTATTTGAAAAATATCAAATACATAATTTTTCTCTGGATAATAAGATAAGGTACGGTAAGATACCGTTTTTGGATACGCCCACTTATCTGATGGCAAATCGATAGGCAATTATCCCATCAGTGTAATAACTAAATTAGTATAATTACGTTTCTGCGCTATTAAAATTTCGATAATTCTCGACAGCACCTCTCTAATTGCAGCCAAAATTATGGAAATATATTTCAGTAGATGTTTTATATTTTGCCACTTACATTGCGATTAACCAATGCAACGCCTATGACGCCATTGGTCATAATGCTCGAAATGGATCACAATAATATCGCAAAGCCGTGAAGGCAAAATAAATCCTAAGTTTAAAACCAGGCGTATAATTTAAACTGGTTTTATTGTAGGTTCATTCTTTTTACAGAAAATTTGATGCAACTTCTTTGATCCATTTTGTTCGATAGCAGAAAATCGCCGAACACGCAAAACACTTGTCTTATTTATGCCTCTCACAAAGCAAACTGAACATGCTATATGAATAAAACCGTCACCATATCTTCGAGACGAGATGAGAGTACCAACATAAAAAAAAAATAATAGACGAATGTACGCAGCCCGCGAAATTTGAAAATTCGCCATATTTTTTTGAACACACCTCGTAATCGTTCAATATCTCCATTCGAAACGCTTCAGTGCAATGTTGAAGCAGAGCTGGATTCTACTCTGGGGGAGTGTGCTGCCCCCTCATTTACGATTGTAAAATATTAGCTAGGGGAGTTTAAACGAGGCCGTACGAGCTGCTAAGATGAACAACGTAGTGGTCGACCAATTGCAGTGTCCACGCTAGACACGGTTAAGAAAATCCATAAAATAGTATTGGATGAATGTCGTCTGTTTTTGTTTTGGGATGCACATGGCATTACTTTTATTAATTATGTTCAGAAAGGAACAAAACTAACAACAACGAATATTACGCTAATTTATTGCAGCATCTATGTGATGAAATTATGGAAAAAATTCCGCATTTGGCGAAAAAGAAAATGTTGTTTCATCAAAATAATGCTCTTGTTCACACTCCATTATTGCAAAAGCCACAATTAATTAATTATAGCTCCAATTGCTCCATCACGCACAGATTACCAGACTTAGCTCCATTGGACTATTTTCTATTTCCAAACTTGAAAAAATCGTTCGGTGATAAAAGAGTTGCCAACAATGAAGTGGTGGAGTCTGCGGTTGATGGCTATTTGAAGGAGTTTGACAATTCTTACAATGATTAGGATAAAGAAGCTATTGAAAATCGCTAGAAAAAGTGTATCGAGCTAATAAGAGATTATGTTGAAAGATAAAGAAAATTTTTGCCAACTTTTTTATGTCTTCTTTGTTAGGTCGGCTAGATTTGGGACCACCCTCACCAACTATGCACTCGCAATTATAATATTTAGCCATGTTATGTAATACAAGGTATGAAAAACATTTCGAAAAAATTTCAGTTGAACATTAAATTAAATTAAATTAAATTAAATTATAGTAAAATGTAGGTTGTCTTTGAAAATGTTTCAATCACATTAAATTCAAATTCGTTCCTTCCTTTCCTTTCCTTTCCTTTCCTTTCCTTTCCTTTCCTTTCCTTT
>JAHXMU010000048.1:453545-507368 GCA_019455685.1 Philornis downsi | reverse complement strand
TTTTTTTCAAAAAAGCAATGATGAATTTCTCTTAACTAAACAATTCCGTACAAAATTGCATCATTACATTTTTAATATTTTACAGTCGAAAAATAGACTTTTTGCACTTAGAATCTCACTGTGCGCCATTGCAATCGCAGAAAACAGCAAAACCTACATAATATTGTAACAAAAGCAATCCATCGGTAATAAATACAATATAATAAATACAATAAAAAAATAAAATAAAATAGAAAATGGTTCAACACATTTTCATGATCTGCATATGGACAACATGAAGACTTTAACAATAAACACGATGTAGAGTACAGACTACAGCGAACAAAACTGCGTAGGTTCGACCAGATTTTTTGAATCAAATCTTTTTGCGACAAGATTTCTGTCAAATATACTGTTTATAATTGATGTGATTAATCAGTATAAGTAAGTTAAGGGCAGTCCCACAAAACAGCCTACCTAAAAAAAAGAATATAATATAATAGAATATAACAGAATCTTTTCAAGTTTATTTATCGGCACAATATTTGTGATGGTGTAAGCAACAAAATTTAATTTCTTTCTTTCTTTCTCGTCTAGTGATGTTTGGTTTTTCTTTTTCAACGCATTATATACTCGTACATAAAATATTTTCTGTACGTCCGTATGAGATCTTATCGTATCTTATATTACTTCCTCTGCGCTGTGCGATAGGAGCTGAAAGTATCGTTCTAAAAACCTGAAGTTTTGTTATGATCAAAAGTCAAAATTGATATGTAGCTCACATCTATATAATTTGCTGCTTGTGTAATTTTACAAATGTTAGCAAACTTATTATATGCTACAGATAATCACAAATCGCTAAGGGAAACGTGAAAACCTGAAACGGAACACTGATTGAGAAAACGACGTAGAACATTAAACTGGTATTAAAAATAGTCGCGAGTATATGGTTTATATGTATGAATTTCAATTTATCCGTCAGAATTTTGTTTATTCGATACAATCACCAGTTTTGCCTCGCATGAAAACACGTATAAAAAAACCCACAGATTAAATAGATCAGTGAGCTTTATTAGTAGCAAAACAAACGTAAATTATTATATTATTTGGATAGTTTATGCACTATTTAATGAAAATCCAAATATGTACGGTAGCTATTAACTATGACTTCTGTTTGCGAAATGACGAAATATATATGTAGTATGAAACTTTTGGAATCTTCTTCAATTTTGAGCACAATGTTTGTTATCCCTAACAGACAGCTGATGACGTAGTGACCTAGCCCCTACCCATGAAACATTTAACCTTTTGGCTCGCCAGCACGAGCCAGTCTGCATGCAAACAAGAACAAACGGAGCCACCAATCGAGATCCTAAAACAGAAAAAACCATTTTTACTTTACCTCAAAAATGTTTGAGTTTTTTTCAAGGATAATGGCAGAACTACTACCAATTTGATGATATCAAAGAGTGTTAAAATATTTTTGTCAATTACAAAATTATTCACACACAAAAATGTCTAAATTTATAAAAATGGCGTCTAAGGGTGTGGAGAAAGTAGTACATTTCATATATGTAGTAAAAAAATATTAAAAAACTCGCTAAATAAAAAAAAACGCTAAAACAAAAACAGGTCTAGTTCCCAAAAATAGAACATACGACCATAACAACTTAATAACTTATTTTTGGATCCAAAACTTTGCCTTTAATCAATAATCTTTGACCTTTTTCATTAAATTTGACCAGCTGTCTCACCATGTAACCACTACTGTATTGTGATGCACTTTACTAAAAGCTCTGTTTGTAGCCACTTTTGTCCAGATTCAGATTCAGAGATAGTTTTGTAGACTTTTGAATTCCCATTTTCCTCAAGATTGGATATTTTTGTCAACTATTGTGAACTCCTAGTATATTTTGTGAAAAACCTTCAAGTTTGGTTATTTTAGTTAATTTCAAATTTGGAATTGCTTTAGTTGTTGAGTCTTACATAATTTTTAATCATTCGAAAATGAGATTATTCTATAGTTACTAGCCAATTTTTGTGATAATCGAAATAAAAATACGGATTCTGAAGAAACTGCCACTTTTAACCAAAAGAGTTTTTCGATTTTCCAGAAATAGTGCACATAGTTCTCTTAAACCAAGTGGCAAAATATTACATATACTCTTCGACCTTTGAAATAAAAATGTAGTTTTTTTCCTTGTGATTCAAATGTAAAGGGTGGCGCATAAGTAACGTTAACGGCGACTATATTGAATGCGTTCTTGTGCATCATTTGGTTTTAACTCGTGACCCAATTGCATTTTATATGGGAAAAGATGTAACATATGTAAAATTCTTTGCAAAGACTGCCTAGACATCTTTAACAGCTGAGAACGTCGCCTGGTGGAAGTTTCGGGATTTTCCTCAATACTTTCTTGCACTCGCGCAATGGTCACTTCAGTTCGATCTGCACGAGGTCTTCCAGCACGCGGAAGGTCACACACAGCTCCTTGATGCTAAAAACGCTGAACCAATCGGTAAATTGTTGGAGCGCTGGGAGCATTTTGAACATGCAAGGAATTTCGATATGATCTGCATAATCGAATGCTGACTTTCAAAGTAAAATTGAACAACTTTGGTTTCTTGTTTTGTGCTGAGCCTTTCCATCATAAATTTCCCAAGTATAATTTAGTTAATTCTGTAAAGAGACGAAAAACAAGACTTAAACAAAAAATGTATTCACTGATCAAATCTTGGCGTTACTTATGCGCCACCCTATGTATAGGTTTTGCCGGCTTCAAAGTCACAATCAATTACAGTTGGTGACAAATGGTTTTGTTGTCCTTATAACATTGTGTGTAATCAAATCTTTTAATGGAGTACCATTTTGACATATTTTCAATTTGGTAGTAATTTTTGTTATTCGCAACTAAGTTCCTGCTGTTTGTCAACAGATGGCGCTAGCTGTAAGTGCTAGTCGATTCTGCCATAACTTAAACGTCATGAGCCAAGCTGAGGCATATGGTAAACATACCGCCTCGACACAATAGTGATTTTCTTTTGATATGATTTTGTGGCAAATAATTGTCATATGTGGGAAGTATTGATTTTCTTCTTTCAATCGAAGAAAACGGCGGCTGGAGCTCATCGAGAGCTTCAAAATGTTTACGGAGATGCTACTTTAAGTGAAACAACGTGTCGGGATTAATTCCGTCGCTTTAAAAATTGTGATTTCGATGTTGCCGCTTAAAGGAAGACGAAAAACCTTCGAAGATATTGAATTGACGGCCCTGCCAGATGGAGATCTCTGTCAAACACAGCCAGAGCTTGCTCCAGTATTAAGACTTATCCTCCAAGCCATTTCCAAGCGCTTGCATGCGTTGGGAATGATTGAAAAGCAATGAACTTTGGTTCCTTACGAGTTGAAGCAAAGGGATGTTGAACGTACTTATATTACCTGTGAGCAACTGCTTAAGCCACAAAAAATGGAAGGGTTTTCTTCATCGTATTGTAAGGGGTAATGGAAGATGAATTCATTACTGCAATCCAAAGAAAAGAAAGTCGGGCAGCCAACGGTCATGCCTTTACGTTGTCGCCTCGGCCGAATATTCACGCTGCGAGGGTTAAGCTCCGTATTTGGTGGGACCAGGTCGGTGTTGTTTATTACGAGCTGTTAAAACCTAGCGAAACCATCATTGGGGATAGGTATCGACTTTAGTTAATGCGATTGAGCCGAGCCCGTTAAAAGCTACCTGGATACGCTGAAATGGGTAGTTTTATCCTATCTGCCATATTCTCCAGATATTGCGCCGTCCGACTATCGCTTGTTCCGTTCAATGGCACACGGTCTGGCTGACCAGCCAGCTATATTCGTGCATAGCCTCAAGAGATGAACAGTTTTACCGTGACGGAATTCGAAATTTGCCAGAAAGATGGGAAAGGTAGTGCTAGCGATGGGCAATACTTTCAGAGAGTCATTTGTAAACATGTTTCCACAATAAAGTTGCATTTAAAAAAAAAGTTTAGATTTGACTAATTTTGTTGAAATCTTCTAGAAGCCTTCTCCCATTCACAAGTGTTGAAAATTATCTTAAGTCTTCAACGAATGATGATGGCTCACTCTATTTTTAATGATTAGCTAACATACTACTCGTATTCTTTGCGAAATGTCGATTTATACGAGTATTATTTCAATTCTAGTTTTTCGCATTCACTAATAGCTATTAATATTTCTCTCAATAAGTTAGTTGAAACTTTAGCCTTGACTTTGTGCCAAGAATTGCCACTACACATTAATGCAAGCAGTCAAACTAACGTACGAGTATGTTAATTGATGTTTTAATACACCATCCATTGTAGTATTTTAAACAATAATGTGAAACATCTATGGTATAATTTTAATTAAGTTTATTTGTTAACAAAGCTATTTTTAAAGATGCCACCCGGAGATCTTGATTTTCTAATAATGTGTTTCTATCAATTCGATTTTAAAATTGGTTGTGCTAAATGTACTCGTACATTTGTACATATTGGACACAAATATACACTATAGAAAAAGTGCAATTGATTTCGCCGTAGCATGCAATTTCAGCTAATTCAATCTACCTGGGGTGTTCCAGTGTTTAACAATAAAACAAAATTGATAGGATTTTCATATACAGAGTGGCGCACCATTTGTGCTATAATAAGAAATTCAAATAACATTTGTTTAATCAATGTATATCACTAATTTGTTTTTTTATTGTGTAGAAAATTTAAATTTATTTTATATAATTAATTGGTTTTAAAGATGTTCATTCACGCATATGCGACAGCTGATCAGAAAATTATTCATTGCGGCCTGAAGGGTTGACATCGGGATCGCCTCAATTATTGTTTTAATGGACTGCTTCAATTTAGACAAATTCCTTGGTTTCGTTTTGTACAATTCTTACTTGGCATAAAAAAGTCTGGTTCGGTCAGGTTAGGTAACCTTGGGAGGCAGCGGAAAGTGCGGTTTCTGGATATTAATTTGTTTGGGAATTTCGGTTGGAGCTTCGCCATAATCCGCTTGACTATGTGTGCATTTGCTCCATTTTGTTGGAACCGAATGCTGTTGAAACGGATACGTCTTTGGCGCAGTTATGAGTTTAAAATACTTCTTCAACTTCTTTAACAGTTGCTGTTACACCGCACCACGATTCCTGCGCCATTCTGTATTTGAAACAAAAAATGTTTTTATTATTTATTTATAATATTTATTTCTTTTTATTTTCTTTTTTATTTTGATAAGAGGTTTGTTTTTTTGGCTAGTTCATTTGTGAAATATTTTTCAAAGCTAGGACCGATATAAAAGCTCTTCAAAATACGTCATGCTATTTGCACTCAATGGTTGTTTGGGTACTTTTTCTAAAAATTTTTTAAACTGGGATAACCAGTAAGCAAAAGAAAAAAAGAATTTCCGATCGGAACAAAATTCTAGAGCTACAATTTTTTACACTACTTTTTTATAGTTAAATTATATGCATCAAATCTGATCCGAAGCACTGCCAAATAGATTTAAGAGGAAATTATGGTACGAGTACATATATGGTTTGGAAACAGCAAAAAAGCTCAATTAAGGCTATTTTTCTGGTTGATGCCAAATAAAAGATCGCGATTGATCTATGATTACCTAAAGTTGTCTGATATTTGATAAAATAATTTTCACATCCTAATGAAACTTTGTTAGATTTAATTGTTAGTACACTGGATATTTATCAAATATGCAGAAATTACAAGTGGCGATAAATAAAGGAAGAGAATTAGAATTAGTGCCAATTCAAAGGAGATTTATTGAGGCAACGAGTTGTGCTTACCAGTTGAGATCTAATTTGTAAGTGATTTTTTCTGATTACAAAATTTTCGACAACAGTTAATTTCATATGTTACAATTCAGAATTCAGTTACATTTAGTACACATATTTTCACTCAATGGATTTATGTAACACTTCAGGGGTAAAAATTTGAGTTAATTCACAATAATTTTCTTACAAAAGTACATTTTAATGTACAAAAAAAGGTTAATTTTAATATAAAATCAATGGTAAATTCAAATATGTATACAATCTTAAAATTATGGCTAAAATATTGAAGTTTAGACAGCATAAATAAAATAGTGACTTATAACACAAATAATAAACAGATAAGACAGATAATATAATACGTTTCAAAACTGGCAGATTTTGAAACGTACGCACAATCCCTTTACTTAACTCTTATGGAACAAAAATTTGGTTATGTGAAACGTAGAAGGTATTTTTATTTTTTAAATAATATGTTTTCAGCTGCCACAAACAAGCAGTGTTCGAATCCGTAATGAAAATTTCAATTTTGCACTAATAGATTCAAACTTTATTATGCTTTACTATAGCAGAGATACAGAGCAGTAAACTTATGTGATCTATTGCAATGAATCGGAAGAAAGGACTGACTTATAGCTTTTACTAACCAATTTTACATGTCATTTAATATAACAACTTACTTTGTCAAGTAACTTAATCGATGGAATATTTGTGGACATATGTGACCAAATTTTAGGTAGCAAACTCATTCAGGATGATCAAACTTATTCGAGTTTTTATTAACAGCATGTCTTCCACATACAAAGAAGCAAGCTTGAAAGTTACAGTTGTATTTGATTTCCATTCGATTTATTCTTTATTGGGAGGTTTGAAAATGTTGTTGAGCTGTGTTTAATTGCAACTGTTTGAGTTTAAAAATTAAATATTTAAAGAAGTAGAAGAAATAAGTTTCCCATATTTATGAGTTTTCGGACTGATGGACACCCTTTATGTATGTTCGATAAAATTAAGCTTTTATCTCACTGCATAAAGAGTTTCTAATTTTCCAATTACTGCTGAATAACAAAACCGATGTCTCTAACTCATGTTACTTGCTATAACGTATCATAAATATGCACCTGTTTTTTTGAACAACCTTTGAACGAGTAAATATTCTTGAACTGAAACAAAATTGAATTCCAAATATTGACATTATAACATTTGATTTTTATTTTTTGTCCACGCACTTAATTCCGCAAAACTTGGAGGAAATACAGCCCATTATATATATCATACTTATAATATTATACACAGAACTATGGAAATATTTACATTTCTTGTAAACAAATGATTTACTAGACATACAAACACTTCATGCCTCCGCACCGAAAGATATTATAGAAGATAAAAGCAAGTATATCCAGATATAAAGGGTGTCCAAACAAGAACGCAAGATTTAAATGACTGATGCAGCAATTAAATTGTTTCTCTGTATGACATGTGGCGCCGTCTTGTTGAAACCACATGTCCTCCACATTCATTTCTTCAATTCTCAGGCATGAAAAAACTGGTTATCATTTCACGATACCGAACACCATTAACTGTTTGCGCTTGACATGCCTCATTTTCATAAAAAAACGTCCAATGATTCCTCCAGCCCAAAATCCACACCACACAGTGACACGTTGAGGATGCATTTGCTTCTCGTGAATCACTCGAGGATTTTCCTCAACCCAAATGCGACAATTCTGCCTATTGACGAAGCCATCAAGATGGAAATGGGCCTCGTCACTGAAGACGATGTTATCGGCAAAATCAGTATTTTCATGTTGTCTCTCCAATACCCAATTAACGAACTCCCTTCGCTGTCCATGGTCAACTGGCTTCAGTTCCTGAGTCAATTGAACTTTGTATGCGTGAAGATGCAAATCTTTCGTCAAAATTCGCTGCTTAGTGGATTTGTAGACAACAATTTGCTGAGCTCGGTGTCGAATTGAGGTGGTCGAAGGCGCGTTGTTGTCTTTACATCACTAACAGACCCAGTTTTGGCAAATTTATCCATTAATCTCTTTACAGTTGACTCTTTTGCAACATTATTGTGACCCTAAATTGATCGCAATTTGCGAACTGTAGCCGCAAAACTTTCACCATTTTGGTAAAACAATTTCACAATGAGAATGCGTTGTTCATTCGTGTAGCGCTCCATTTTTCTAATCTCGCTAGCAAACAATAACAATCGTTCAAATGTCAAACAATGACACTTCGAATGGCGCCAAATTTAAATTTTGCGTTCTTGTTGGGACACCCTCTACATCAAGGTGTTAATAATCAAAATTTGAGCATCCTATGTGACTAAGAAATTGTCTGACTTTTCAGATAACCACAAAAATACATATTAATGTGATCTTAATATAATATTAAACACGCAGTAAAGTATACTATACATAGATTTGAGTGGTTTAAACTTTTAAGTTAGTCTTACAGTGAAGCCTGCAATGTATATAATCAGGCTGATCAGGTGACAAATTGAACATTTTATTTCGTTTATATCTGGACCAAACCAAAAATTTGTGATTAATATCATTTAGATCATACCAACGTCAATATCATTGTATAATAACGCAAGAATGCTGATATTGAAATAAATTAATTGATATTAATCACTGCTTTGATGAGCCTTTTATCTTATTTAAAAATTTTTTACTGCGGATTCGTAGAGGCGGTGATCTAACCATTACAGTTTTGTTGTCATGTTGGGTTAAAAGATGATCTAATTTTATTTAATTTACATACTAGTATAGTAACAGCAACTTAGTGGACATACTTCTTCCAAACACTTCCGTCTTAAGTCTAATTTTAGATATGCAAATTAATTTCGTTGATAACAATGCGTTAATGACTAGATTATATGTGTTTCTTTTGTATGTGGAGTAAAACGATAAGTTTAATTGAAGTACATATATTTTGCTGATTTTATTGAATTATTCGTTGGCGTAAGTGAATTATTTCGATATACTAAACTTGAATGAATAATAACAATTTTGGGTTTTATTGACTAATTCCCTGTACTTGCTTTCGCAAAATGTATATACCTTGAAATAAACAAATTAAGCCGATGTGTTTGGACGAAGTCCGTCTGTCTAGCGGGCTGACTGTCTGGTTTATACAACATCGAACTGCAAATGGACGATATCAATCCTCCCAAAAAAAAAAAAAAAAAAAAAAAAAAAAATGATCGATTTTTTTAAATTCTATTTTTGGTGTGTAACTCATAATCAATAGTCTGCAGCAACCTAATGTTTGTCCCCTATGTTGCTTTATAATTTGTTGTCAAATGTGAAAAAAATTAATTAATTAACAATAGTCCTTCCGCCATCTCTCATACAATTGAGCCAATTACTTCATATATTCTCAGGTTAATGTTTGTCATTTAGCAGCACTAAATTTAATCACGTAGTAAACGTTAAATGTACATGGGTTAATTTTAACTTGAGAATGAAAATATTCCCTCTCGTACCTTCCATACCAATGGCACATCTTTCAAGGAACTGCACTGAATTCAGCAAATTTGACACACACATTCTTTTGATGAACTTAGTGCCGAGATTGCAAATGGGCAGTGGTGTCATCCGCATTCAGGTACCTCCCACATAAATTGACCAATTTTTAAGAACTGAATTTGAATTCGTTAAACAGCAATTCGTAAACTGCAGTAACTTAAATTTTTTGAATTTGAAGATTTTCGAAACTTAGATTTTTGAGAAATCCATTATTTTTGCATGAGATTAAAGACTTTATTTAGCACAGTTACAATGATCCGAATAGGCATCATTTATTTGGTAACTTGTTGTCGTTTTAAAGCAATTTTATTGTAAAGGGTGTCCCAGGGTGTTATTGTTTGCTAATAGAAGGTACGAGGTTAGTAGAAATGGAGCGCTACCAAAATGGTGAAAGTTTTGTGACTACAGTTAGCAAATTTGGGTCAATTTGGGGTCACAATAGTGGTCCAAAGGAGTCAGCTGTAAAGCGATTAAAGGATAAATTTGCCAAAACTGGGTCTGTTAGTGAACTGAAGCTAGCTGACCATGGACAGCCAAAGGAATTCGTTAATTGGGTATTGGAGAGACAACATGAAAATGCTGATTTTGCCGATAAAATCATCTTCAGTGACGAGGCCCATTTCCATCTTGATGGCTTCGCCAATAGGTAGAATTGTCGCATTTGGGGTGAGGAAAATCCTCGAGTGATTCACGAGAAGCAAATGCATCCTCAACGTGTCACTCTGTGGTGTAGATTTTGGGCTGGAGGAATCATTGGACCGTTATTTTTATGAAAATGAGGCATGTCAAGCACAAACAGTCAATGGTGTTCGGTATCGTGAAAGAATAACCAGTTGTTTCGTGCCTAAATTTGAAGAAATGAATGTGGAGGGCATGTGGTTTTAACAAGACAACGCCACATGTCATACAGGCAGAGAAACAATTCAAGTGCTACATCAGTCATTTCCCGGTCGTGTTATTTCGCGTTTTGGAGACCAGAATTGGCCGCCTAGATGGTGCGATTTAACACCGTAAGCCGACGGCGACTCAAGTCTTAGAAGACTTGGACGCTGCATTAATGAAATACCGCAGCATTTATGCAAAACGGTCATTGAAAATTTCATTAAAAGATCACGTGTGTGCCAGCAAAGCCGCGGCGGCCATCTGCCCGATGTGTTGTTCCATACATAACCTCATTCTGTCTACTTTACGATATAATAAAGTTTCACGATTTTTTTTTAAATATCTGTGTCTTATTTAAAATTTAAATTTTGCGTTCTTGTTGGGACACCTTTTACTTATACTGGGTGGAAATCCACAAACTTAATAATACTGATAACAACCAAGTGGAGATGCATGAAGGTCTTCTGTGCCAAAGCTTATGTACACCGCCATAGATATCGGTCATCAGAGGCAATAACGACATTCCAACCCATAACCAAATAAGTGGGCACGCCAAAAAATGCATTTTTTCCTTACATAATACGACTTGCCTTTTTTCGGCGGTAAGCCTCATTTATTTGGTATTAAATAATAATCAAGCCGAAATGTGTTGCGGTGTCTTACAAATGCGTCTAAATTATAGTCACTCCTTCCCGCAATCAAATTCTTTGTATATTTATATATATTAACTAACGAATAATTAGTATAAGACTTGATTAAAGAGTCATTTTTCTAAATATTGGATATAATTATTTTATGGTCGTTTTTTTAGCAGACCAATTTGTTCCAAGTTGGGCACGAGGGAACCATAGAGACGTATAGGTTTATCACTAAATAAGGGCGTGGTAAAAAAAGCCATCGTCTTCTACATAATATATAGAATTTGAGCGCTTTTCTAGTGAAAATTAATATTTTTTACATTTTTTTAATAACTACCTTAACAAGTTAATGAGATTATATGGTCTTTTCTAATATCCTGACAATGCCACCTGTTTGCTAAGGAAAAATTTATAAAATTAAAAAAAACAATTTTGGAAATATTTATCCCTAATGGACCGATTTCCTACACTTGCAATTCATAGGGTTGTAAACAATTATTTGATTCATTACCAAACAATTGGATGTGTCAGAAACGATACATTATATTGCGATATATCGACCCTTTCCCCACTAAAAATGGATATTTTTACGGGGCTATCCATTTAACAGTTGCAAAACCGCCGGTCTGGAAAGGCTGTCAGTTGTTAAATACCTTCCGTCTAAAGTGATATTTATTTAGTGAAAGGTTTCCTATTCACAAATATGGATCGTTTAACAACCGAAGAATTCGTAAAAATTGTTAAAACTTACCACAAAAGTGGTGATTCGAATGTGAGCTTTCACATTTTCATCAGCGATGGAGGTAAATGAAGGTGGTTACGTCAACAAGCAAAGTTGTTGCAAATGGGGCTCGGAGAACCCAAAAGCTATGGTGGAAAAGTCATGGCATCCGGAAAAAGAGACTGTTTGATGCACCTGGAGGCCTGGAGGTGTCATTGAGAATCCACTGTTGCAATCAATCCAGAGGCGGTCATTTAAATGACATTGTATTTCCGTACATAATGGCAAGGTCCAAGTATTATTCTGAAACAAAAGTTTCATCGAAATTATGGCATTATGTATGTTATATTTAACTTTATTTTTGAAACTAAAAAATGGATATTTTTCAATGACCACGCCTACAAATAGTGCATAGTCTTAAAAGCTATATGAACTGGCATTGGAAATGTTCATCATGTTCATGTTCATCATCATGTACGATAACCCTTATGTTGCTTTAAATTAACGAATAAACAGTCATTTTATGAGTAAATAAAAACAATCAAAATGAATATTTTTCAATGAACACACTTACAAATAGAAAAGCTATATGAACTGGCATTGAAAATGCTCATCCTGTATCTGTACGATAACCCTTAAGGTACTTCAAATTAACAAATAATTAATCATGTTTTGGGCAAATAAAAACAATCATGAAGCAATTCTTCGACAAAAGATGAAAAAATATCGCACTTTTGCTTAAAAAATCAAACAAGAACGTTGCATTTAGGCACGTCTTGTTGTTATCCAGTGAAATCCGTTCCGTCCTTCTTTTAGGGATTACCGAAAAGTGCACATAGATGGACAACTAGGGATTTCAAAAATTACGGTAATATATTGTGCGATACAAGTCACTAGCTGTTGTAGAAAACAAAAACAATTTGTCTTCAAATTTTTATTTTCTTTCCCAAAATAGATTGAAAAATATCATTAAATTGTCAGTAGGCAATATATACCTATATATATATATATATATATATATATATATTAATATAAGTTTTAACAAGTTACGCCCCAGCGTCTAAAATAGACATTATAGAGGGAAGTTGGCAGTAAAATTCAATATCTTTTAAAATTATGTTACAGAAAAATTATTAAAATTTTTTTAAATTATTTGAAATTTAGTATACAAACAAAAAGTTTAAATAAGAATTTCTTCAACATTCTCCAGTAAGTGATTTTTCAAGAAATTTTTGAATGTTGTAATATTATTTGCGATTTTTAAATTTTGAGGTAAATTTTATTACGCATGGCTACCCGAATACTCAATTCTCCGCTTCGTAGTTTCAAGTCTACACTTTGCTACCCTCAAGTTACTACCATTTCTGGGACTGAACACTTGTTGGTTTTTTTTTACTGAAAAGGGCCTTTTCATGCAGGATGTCTTCGAGATGAATCGAAAATAAAAATTTACTTAGAGCTGGTGTGTTTAGTGACAGCTTTAGTACCTTCACTGACAGCATGCTTAGCCAATTCACCGGGCAACAAAAGACAAACAGCTGTTTGAATTTCCCGACTGGTGATGGTGGAGCGCTTGTTGTATTGAGCCAAGCGAGATGCTTCAACGGCAATGCGTTCGAAAATATCTTTAACAAAACTGTTCATGATACTCATTGCAGTGGAAGAAATTTCAGTATCGGGATGTACTTGCTTCAACACTTTGTAAATGTAGGTAGCATAACTTTCCTTCCTCTTGCGCTTCTTTTGTTTGTCACTCTTTGTGATATTCTTTTGCGCTTTGCCGGCCTTTTTAGCTGCTTTACCACTGGTTTTAGGAGGCATTTTTCACTCTTTCTTTTATTTCCCAAACAAACACTTCAAAACACTTTTTCACAATACCGTTTAGTAACTGTCTTTTGCAAAAAGGACTTTCATTGAAAGGACCTAAAAAAAAAACTTTTGAGTTTAAAGACAATCTCCTGCACAAGCGTTTCCAAAAGTTGTCCTATTTTCTTTTAGTAGATTTGCTGAAACCATTTTCTTTCATATAAAACAACATTTAATTATAAACTTTTTTAACTCAATTCGATTAAAAACTAAATAACAATTTCAAAATTAAGACAAATCTTAATTTGCCCTTTTTAAAATTTTAATTTACGCATAGTCTTGTAACCGCCGTCGGTGAGTACTTCCGAATCTACGTACTGTGGTCGTGGTCTCTGTGGCACTACCAAGTCCTGAATGCGTGGCGCAGGTGGGGTGATGATGCGACGTTTGTTTTCAGGAGGCAAGTAGGTATTCATGGGCTCAGTGGCGGGTGGAAGGTAGCTCATGTTTGGGGCAGTTGGTGGAATGTAGGTGTTCTTAGGAGCTGGAGCCTCAAAGTTCTTTGAGGGTGCCGTAATAGCTTCTTGCTTACGAGGAGCAGGAGGGAGATAAATTTGTTTAGGGGAAGGAGGAATATAAGTTTGCTTGGGAGCTGATGGCATAAAAGGTTGTTTCAATGCAGTAGGAACGATATTTTGCTTGGGAACTGGAGGAAGATACATTTGTGTAGGCTTTGGAGGATTATAGGTTTCCTTAGGGGCAGGGGGTAGGTAAGATTGTTTAGGTGCAGAGGGAATGTAAGTTTCCTTGGTGGCTGGAGGCAGGTAAGTTTGTCTGGGAGCAGAAGGAACGAATGTTTCCTTGGCGACTGGAGGTAGATAAGTTTGTTTAGGCGCTTGAACAATTTGAATATTTTCGGAACCAGGTGGTAGATACGATTGTCTGGGTGTAGAGGGAATAAAATTTTCCTGGGATGACATCACTTCTACTGGTTGTATGAAGTTATTTTCAGAAGCAACGGGAGGCAAGTAATTGGATATTGGTAGTGGTGCCGTTTCAATAGAAGTAGGAAGAGTATAAGATGGCTTGGGGGCTGCTACAAGCGCTGAAGGAGGATCGTATTGTTGCATGGCCGTGGGAGGTAAGTACGTGCTTGAAATCACTACAGAAGGCACTACATTACTTGTGGGCGATTCCACTGGTACAATTGGCGGCGAGGGAGGCAAATATGTATTCATAGGCTGGGAACTGTGATAGTCGTAATTCAGATGCGAAACATCAGCAGCCGCGAAGACCACCAAACTCAAAGCAAATACGAATATTTTCTGTGAAGAGATAAATTTGAAATTGTTCACATAAAAAAAAGATGGGTAACTTTGATACCAATTGATATTTACCATTTTCTAATGTTTTATCTTACAAGATCGTTGAGTGAATAATACAAATCTTTCGAAAGCGAGTTATTTTTATACTTTCCCTATGGCAAGATGTAGCCGCTATTCCAGTCATGGTACTGAGAGTTAAGGTCTTACCTTCAAATTACTTCCGATTTCAGTTTCGAATTACGCGGAACGTTTCACGAATTATGATGATGGCAAGCTTTTGATCTTTTTTCTGACCTTGATCTTGATATTACAAAACTAAATTTGCACTAAATGGTTTCTGGTTGAAGCGATCATTAGTTTGTTTACAAATGTTTGCATTATTTCGCTAATATCGTTTATCTGAACGTCTTTCTTTCAAGGAAAAAGAAGATGAATGTAATTTTGCACGCTCTTGTTTGAAAACGGTTCGCTTTGAAATCGTTAATAATTATTCAGCAACTTCAATTAATTTCCATGCGGCAGTATAATTGCCTGGTTAGCTGATATATTGAATGTTCATTAGTAACGTGATTTGCAAATATTGTTAATAAAACCTTTTGCAAATGGTTGGTTGGATGTTGTACTGTATCGTATTGTGTTAAATTATCATGTTGTTTTCTTTTTTTATTTATATATAAGTTATTTATGTAAGACACATGATGTAATTGTGAGTAGTTATTACCACCTCATTACTGACAAAAGCCGCTAAACACGCTTTTAGTTAGGCCAACCGCAACAGACATTTTGGTGACCATAGGTCAGTTATTGATAAACGAAGCGTTTGTGAGGCAGCAACATAATTTGACATTTTCAAATCTACGCAAATAATAAAATAAATCTTTGGTGTTGAATTTAATATGAGTCGATACCTGGGATGCTTTAGTTAGAGGGCGCATCCTTATTAAATTGTACGAAATAAAACTTCCTGAAGAAGACGGGAATAGTTGTCAAGAGAACTTTTGTGTGTGAAATATATCAACAAATTAACATTTAAAATGTATCATGATCTACGTTGAGGTAAAAGTGAAAAATCACATGTTCTAAGTGCAAAAAAAGAAACAAAGCAAAAAAAAAAATGCAATTTCAGCGCACTTTAATCACATTTAAGGACAAAAAAAAATCAATTCTCTATTGACTGTCTTAGATAAAAATGAACATTCCATGTAAAAATAAAACCTATTTTATTCACAAGATGCAGTTATCATTACTTTATCTAAAAAAAAGTAAAACAAAATGGAGGAATCAGATGCAACAATTTAAGAACACTCAAAAAAAAATCACTTTTTTCGAATTTTTGTACAGTTTCTATTGAAAAAAAAATAGTTTATTCAAAGAAGTATTCATCATGAGATATAACGTGAATTGTATGTCTCTGGTGATCGACTAAATGTTAGCACACACGAGTAACGATCGTTTAATCGTTGTCTCACAAAGGATATCCGAAATGCCACAAAACAATTCGTATAGTTGAGCAATCGACAAGTCTAATAAAAAATTTCTAGGGCTGACGTTTGGAATAATCAGTAAAAACCATTTTATTTTCAAAAAACTATAGGTAGCTCTCACATACCTCATTTATCGGTGCAAGGAAAATTTGTTATGTAGAACTTCATACAGAAATTAGAACATAACATCGACTCAAAAATGCGTTTCCACGAAAACGCTTAAAAATAATTTAAATTTGAAGAATATATACGAGGTGTGTTCAAAAAATAAGGTGAATTTTCAAGTTTAGTGGCCTACGTACATTCGGCTATCGAATTTTTTTTTATGTTGGTACACTCGTCTCGAAAGTATGTTGACAGTTTTATCCATATAGACTGTTTAGTTTGTTTGTGAAAGGCGTGATTTTCTGCTAACGAAAAAAATAGATCAAAGAAGTTGCATCAAATTTTGTGCAAAAAAATAGAATTAAGTGCTCAAAAATACTTGAAATGTTGACAGTGGCATACGGTGAGAGTACTCTGATTCAAAGGAATGTTTACAAGTGGTACAAGCTTTCCACAGAAGGTTGAAAATATGTGAATGACGACTCTCGCTCTGGACGCCGCAGCACATCAACAACCGATGAAAATGTTGAGAATGTGAAGAAATTGTTATGGAGAAACGTCGAATCGCAATTAAAGAAGTTGCTAAGGATGTCGGCATATCGCTTCGCTCATGCCTTGCAATCTTTTCGGAAATTTTGGGCATGAAGCGTGTGGCAGCGAAGTTCGTTCCAAAATTGCTGAATTTTGACCAAAAACGACGCCGAATGAGCATCGCTCCGGAATTGTTGAATGACCTCAACGATGATCCAGATTTGTTTAAAAGGGTCATAATTGGTGACGAATCAAGGGTACATGGTTATAACATCGAAACCAAAGCCCGTTTGTCACAATAGAAGAGTCCAGGACAGCCAAAACCAAAAAAAGCACGCCAAGTTCTATAAAATGTCAAGGTTTTGCTCATTGTTTTCTTCGATTACCATGGCGTACTGCATCAAGAGTTCTTACCCTAAGATCGTACGATAAATAAGGAGTATTACCTTCAAGTTATGCGCCGTTTGCGTGAAGCAATACGAAAAAATGCCCGGAATTATGGAAAAAATTCATGGCTTTTGCATAATAACAATGCACCAACTCACTCATCTTTGTTTGTGGGGGATTATTTGGCCAAAAACAACACCGTTATCATGCCTCAGCCACCGTATTCACCAGATTTGGCCCCCTACGCCTTTTTCCTGTTCCCGAGATTCAAGAGACCCATGAAATGACGGTGTTTTGCGACGCTGAGAGAGCTGAAGGACATAGCAAAAAGTACACACAAGTGTGGCACAAGTGTATTATATATGATAAATATAAATAAATATTTTTTGAAAAAAATGAAAATTCAACATATTTTTTGAAAACACCTCGTATATATCATATATTGTTATAGTGATTGAAATAAATACATTTTACAAACAATCATGTGCCTTGATTGAGTTTTAAGTTTACATACATTAGGGCTACTTGCTCATTTTTTATACCTCTAACCTGAGGAGTGAAGATATATGTTATTTGATATGGCAAAAACGTGACATATAGAAGGCGCCGATTAAGTAATGTCTGTTTGCGGTAGTCACGATGACTATCGCAAATATTTACGAAACTCCTTAAAACTTAGCACAGCCTAACATTTTGCCGTTTCATACGCTGCCATTGTACGTTCCATATACAGGGTGATTTTTTAAGATTTAAGTTATTCAGGTTGGGAGCTCTGGTTGGTAATGGCATCCAAACGTCATCTGCCAAATTGAAAAGTGTACAGTATCCTCTGCCATTTCATCATGGAAAGACTAACAAAAGAGCAACAATTGCACATCGTTGAAAAAAAATGAAAATTCGTGCTCTGAATCATGCTGAATCAACAATTCGTGCTGTTATCTCCGAATTTCGCACCAACTTTACTTTGTTGGACATAAAATCATCGACTCGCATGCATAGAATGCGTACCGAAGAAAATATTACAGCCGCAGCGGTCAGTGTTAATGACGATCGTGAAATGATCGTTGCCGATCTCAGCAATTGGGCATGTGCTACTCAATTACGTGGAAAATTTTACACGTCGATTTGGGTTTGAAAGCCTATAAAATTCAACTCATTACTTCAAGAATTGAAGCCGAATGACCTACCACAACGTCTAATTTTTGGTGAATGGGCCTTACAAAAGCTCAATGGAAATCCGCTGTTTTATCGAAAAATTGTGCTCAGCGATGAGTCTCATTTCTTGCAAAGCAAAACTGTCACATCTGGAATGATGAACAACCACATGCCCTATATGAGTTACCGATGCATTCCGAAAAAACGACAGTCTGGTGTGGTTTATGGGCTGGTGGCATCATCGGCCCATTTTTTTCAAAGACGACCAAAGAAGAAACGTTACCGTCAACGGCGAACGACATCGAGCCATGATAAGCGATTTTCTTTTTGACCCAATTGACTGAGCTGAACTTGGTTGACATGTGGTTTCATCAGGACAGTGTAATATGCCACACTGCTCTTGAAACAAAGGATATGTTGAGGGATGAATTTGGTGAGCAGCTTATCTCTCGATTTAATGCCTCTTGATTATTTCTTGTGGGGTTATGTCGACCCGTCAGTCTATGTAGACAAGCCGAACACTACTGAAGCCTTACGGGATACCATAACACGAGTTATTCGTAGAATAACGGCCGAAATGCTCGAAAAAGTGACGAAAAATTGGACCTTCCGAATAGACATTTTGAGACGGAGCCGCGGACAACATTTAGATGAAATTATCTTTAAAAATTAAATGGCAAAGATCGATTTATCGATTCCAATAAAAACTTTAATATATGATGCAAATTTGAGTGTTTTATTCGATTTTTAAAAAACTACGATTAAAAAATCTTAAAGGGTGATTTTTACAGATTTTATTTACAGATTTTCCGAAATTCAATTCTTTTGCTTATACATAACTCCTAACATATAGACAGCAGAAACCTGAATAATTTTCTGACGTTTTGGCCTATAATTACTACTGAAAACCAACAAAATCGATTGGCTAACTATGCTCTTCTGCTACCTCCCATACAAATAACAAATTTGAATCCATACATTCTCAGATTCTTTTCTCCTTCATTGCATTGTTTTGTAAAAAAAAACTACAAATAACTACATTCTTTCTTTAATTTATTACTTTTGGTCATCGCATGGATGGATGTATGAGCTGGAGCATTGGCTTGATGAAACAGCATTTTCTTTTTCGCTAAATGAGGCCTTTTATCCTCATTTTTCATCTCCTAGATGCTGCAATAGATTAGCATGATATTCGTCGTTGATGGTTTTTTCCTTTTCAAAGATAATCAATAAAAATAATTCTATGCGCATCCCGAAAAACAGACGCCATGACCTTGCGTGTGGATGTAACCGTCTTCGTCTTCTGAGGACGCGATTATCCTATTCCAGTCTACTGATATGACTGTTCCTTTGTCTCAGGTGTAAAGTGGTGGACCCATGTCTCGTCCATGATTATAAATCGATGCAAAAATTTGGCTTTATTGCCAAACACTCTACTAAAACATCATCACGACGCTGTTTTTGCTCTATTGAAAGCAAGCACGGCACCCGTCTTGCGCACATCTTTCTCATCTTGAAATCTTCGGTCAATATACGATGTACTCGTATAGCCTTCTTTTAAATGCCTATCATTTCAGTTAGCTCACCTACATTCAGCCGACAATTATTTTGTGGAATTTTTTTAATCATGTCTGGCGTGGACACCTCAATTAGTCGACCACTACGGTGTGCGTCTTGGCAGCTCGTACGGCCTCGTTTAAACTCTGCTACCCAATATTTTACAGTCGTAAACGAAAAAACAGACTCCCCCAAAGTAAAATCTAGCTCGGCTTTTATATTGATTGGACTGAGACCTTTCAAATGGAAATATTGAATTACATTACGGTGACCAATTTTTTCCATGTTTACAAATTCACTGAGATCATTCACTTTTGATGGCTTAAACAAAAATACCAAACAATGTGGCGCCTTGAAACTTAAAACATATGTTTTATAAGGCTGCCACTTTTCACCAAAATATTTTTTTTTTCAATGTACTGGCACTTCTATGCGTGAGGTCGACTAGTTTCTGTCCATCCTCTTAATAACAATAGGACCTTTTTTTGTGGTAGGTACAACCTGTATTATGCGGAAAACATGAACAAATTTTCTTCTAATTTGATTGAGCGTATTCTCCTTAATTGCCTTATGGTAAAAATAAATTGAATTTTATACAGAAAGCTAGTGTTTTATTACTTAGGTCGGTTGCTTTTCAGTCTTCCCTCGTATATGATATATATATATTATATTATTTTGCAAAATTAAAAGTTTAATCTCTCCCATGCGTATTATCATGTTTATGCTCATGTATATTTATCGCAATGTTTCGACTGATTGCTGATTATTATTAGCTTTTAATATGTAAATAAGCAAAAGGTATAACGTGTTTTGTTCTCATTTAAATTGCTACAAAATTATAAAGACAGACCTCTTGCCGTCATCATTTAAATATAAAAAAACATATTAATTGTTAGTCATAACGGCAAGTCGGTACCCTAAAAATCTTTAGTAGCTGATGGTTCCATGGAGAGATACAGCCCCTATAGGACGATGAGTGTATTAAGAATGGCTTTGCGTGTCGAAGCGAATTTATGGACAGGGTTATTCATTTTGTGGTTTCAAAACCGCCGGTTTGGCAAGGCGGTCAGATATTAGATGTCTGTCATCGGAAGTGTTATATATTACTGAAACCGAAGAACGCGAAAAAATAGTTAAAACTTACCACAAAAGTGATGATTCAAATGTGGGCTTTCAAACGAACAAAATTTTCTTGAGCAATGAAACTAATTTCTTTTCATTTTTTGGATTTGTAATTTAAATTTTTATATTTATATTACTAAATTACGCACAATATTACAACATTTTATGTGGAAGATTTCATATTTGCATTGCAAGGCCCAACTTGTTGTAAATGTTCCTGTAAATTTAAAAGTTAAGAAGGTCTTTGAAGGTCTTTTAAGTATTATAAGGTATGCTGTTGTTATGGCGGAAGGAACTTGTATAATTTTGAATGAATATTGAATTATGTTTCCAATTAGTCATAATATAAATTAAAATTCGATTAAATATCTTTGTCGTACAATTTGCAATCGCCAATTGTATTAAATGCAATTAAATCGTTTATATGTGTTAATGTATAAACTAATGAAATTTATATCCTAAGTGTACTAATTCCTATGGCCAATTCTGCAGAATATGATGTTGGATTCTGTTCACTTTTTTGTATAACAACCCACAATTACAGGTTTTTTTCTTAAGTCTTTTGTTTCACCAGATGTTTCTTTCTATCGAATGGAATTAAATTAGTCCGATACAAGTCTGTGGCTATAGACCAATAACGCATATTTCAATTCCTCTGTTATAGTCATGCAAACTTGTTTCAATTGAACGGTTGATTTAAATATCATTATGGTGAACACATGGTTGAAGACTTCATGCATATATTTGCAATAAATAATGATATATTTTACATTTTATTGCAGAATTTGAACACATATTCCAAGTGGCTGAAAAACTATATTTCACCAAGTAAATGCGTAACTTAGAAAAGAGATTTAGAACTGAATTGTACATTTATAACTTTTTTTTCATACATATATTGTTCTCTTTGTCAATTCCAAGTTTCATGGAAAAGTGTATACGAGTATATGAGAATCTCAAAGGAATTGTAATGAATTCTATTGGACTGTACATTAACGCTAAACATGAAAAAAGCAAGTGGGAATGTGCAGAGTTGGGCAAACCATAAAATATAAGTCAAGCCTACGGCTGTATGCAAGCATTTTGCTAAAGGACTAATTTTGCTGGTTGAGTGAATTTTCATTTCTATTAACTACTACTACTTTGCTTCTAATTATCGAAGAAATCGCAACAACGTTATAATAATTCCGAAAAAAACCTAATTTTTCGAATTAAGGTCTATGTTCTTGCTTGGTTAAATATTTTTCTATAGGAACAATTTTAATTAAGGAATAAGTGGTAAATTGTTAAAAAAAGTACTGAAAAGTTCTTATTCCTTTAAAGCTGCTTCAGGTATGTGGAAATTTCTTTACCTTCTGACATATGCTCTTCATTATATAATGTACGATGTACCGATTCATCGTCTGATAACAATAAGGACCATTTATATTAAAGGTGTCTACATTTAGAAAATTTTGGAGAATTCAGAAAATTAGCTATTTGTGTGTTTCGAGTTGCTGCATTCGTGTTTATGAAACAGCCATACATTAAATAACATCACACTGCTTATTTTGATCAAATTAATATTATTTAGTTAATAAAATTGTCTAACATTTGGACGATTTAACGAAAACTATTTCAGAGACCAAACCAAATAGACACAGCAATTTCAAAACAAATCGGTCATATAATGGCTTAACCCTTTTTCCCAGTGAAATGGGTGCTTTTTTGTTATTTGTTTTCCGCCCAAAAGGCCTTCTTAAAGAAGGTATAAGAGTTCGGATAATTTTTTCCCTTTATCTCTCAAACTGGGAATTCTCCTTTCTCCACAGCTCTTCTTAGTGCTTACATGGCCAACCTTCTTCTAGCGGCTTGATTTTGTACATTTTTGAGCTTGACGGCTACAGGCAGACGGATGAAAAAATACGCTCAGGCTCCTGCGACGATCATGAATCTATATACTTTGTGGACATTCATATGATTTATTCTGATTTCTAGCTCTACCTGTAATTCCCATAATTAAGGGTAGCATTTTTAAAGGAAGCACTATTTTATTATTTACAAAAATGATAGCTTGTTTACTGTTTACTAAAATTTCAAGCAGTTTGCAGCGGGAAATATTGCTTTTAGTTTTAATATTGTTAATTGATTTTGATTCCAGAAATTGTTCTTAAATGGAGCATATTGCAGATTTTAAAACGGAAATGTCAATATTTGACTCATATATACATATAGGCGCCCAATCTATTCTTAGCTTTGTCCTTGTCCTTTGAATTTCTCCATACTGACTACATTTAGGTTTACAAGAATTAGATCGTAGCTATCGTCAACAATCAAAGAAGGCAATTGTAATTCTGGCGTCTCTTGTTTGGCCAGAATGTCGGTCAGTGTGTCACCCAGTACATTTGTATAAAAGTCATATACACGTCATAATTTATTGTTCAATAGTTTCCTGTTCATCTTTTGGTGCCAATGCCGCCACAAGCCTAAACACTCTTACCGTCTTTGTGTAGGTATCCGAATTATTGGATTATGCCAGCAACACCACCAGACATATTTCGGGGATTTATTTAATCTTGTTGTTTTTTTTTCATAGTATAGAAGTTTAACACACGTATTTAAAACGCATACAATTTTTGATGTTGTTTTCGTCATATTAACAGTGTTCACCTATCAAAAGAAGTATCATTCGCTTCTTAAATCAACGGTATACTCGTAATAAGGCGTATAATGAAACAACTCCCTGGGGTATTATCAAATTAAATCTCATTATGTTTAAAACCATAATGAAGATAAATCTTGATATTAAGTTTTATTTATTATCTTCAGCAACTTATTTATAGCGCCTTTTTCCCATAATCAGCTGTATCTGAAGACGTTTAAACGTTTTGAAAAACGTAAACGACAAACTGAAGTAGAACACGGTAACAGGTGCAAAGTTGGACAGGTTTACAATTGGAAAACCGGACAAATAGGACAAAACAAAACCGACAATAAAACCATCCAGCATCCTGTACGAAATAGAACAAATGGAAACACTAGTAAATAATGCATGTAGATTATCAATCATAGGATAATGTTTAAAAATCTATTGCTATTTGAAATAAAGGTTAGAATTGTGATGATACATAAAAACATAAACCAATATGTCGTGTTTTCGGAAAAATAAAATGCATCTCTATTATGATCAAATTATATGTATTAGGTGCGCAATTAAGTTCCCTCTGTTTGATAATAGATGGCTCCAGCTGTAAGTGCTAGTCGATTCTGCCAAAACCTAAACTTCACGAACCAAGCTTAGGCATATGGCAAAACATACCGCCTCGACACAAGAGCGATTTTCTTTTGACGTCATATTTGTTTGCTTGTGGTCAATATGTATAATTTTGTGCCAAATAATCGTCATATAAGGGAAATATTGATTTTCTTCTTTCAATCAAAGAAAACGGCGGCTGAAGCTCATCTAGAGCTTCAAAACGTTTACGCAGATGCTGCTTTAAATGAAACAATGTGTCGAGATTGGTTCCGTCGCTTTAAAGACGGCGATTGTGATGTTGACGACCGTTCGCGTGAAGGAAGACGAAAAACCTTCTAAGACACTGAATTGGCGGCATTGCATGATGGGGAGCCGTGTCAAACGCAGGTAAAGCTTGCTTCAGTATTAGGAGTTACTCGCCAAGCCATTTCCAAGCGATTGCATGCTTTGGGAATGATTTAAAAGCAAGAAACTAGAATTCCTTATGCGTTGAAGCCAAGGGACGTTGAGCGTCCTTTTTTCGCCTGTGAACAACAGCTTCAGCGACAAAAATGGAAGGGGTTTCTTCATCGTGTTGTAACGGGCGATGAAAAATGAATTCATTACAGCAATACAAAGAAAATAAAGTTATGGATGTTGCCCGGTCATGCTTCTACATCGTAGCCACGGCCGAATATTGACGTTGCGAAAATTATGCCCTGTATTTGGTGGGACCAGGTTAGTGTTACTTATTACGAGGTGTTGAAACCAAGCGAAACCATCATTGGGGATCGGTATCGACTCCAATTAATGCGATGGAGCCGAACTCTGTGCGAGAAATGCCCCCAATACGGGGAGACGCACGAAAGAGTGATTCTTCAGCATGACAACGCTCGACCTCACGAGGCCAATCCCGTTAAATCCTACCTGGATGCTGAAATGGGAAGTCTTATCCCATACGCTGTATTCTGCAGAACTGTGAAGTCTTATCCAATCCGCCATATTTTGTGCCGTCCGATTATCACTTGTTCCGTTCGATGGCACACGGTCTGGCTGACCAGCAGATGCACTCAAATCACGACATCAAGGAGTGGCTGATTCGTGGATAGCCTCAAAAGATGGACAGTTTTACAGTGACGGAATTCGAGCTTTGTCAGAAAGACGCTTTGTCAGAAAAAGTAGTAGCTAACGATGGAAAATACTTTCAATGAATCATTTGTAACCGTCTTTTCATAATAAAGTTGCATTTTTATAAAAAAAAACATCGAGAAAAAACAGCGCACCTAATAAAATTCTGTTTTTTTTCAATGGAAAAATAGGATAAATCAATACATTAAGTACGAAAAGAATTTGTTTTTGAATTATTCTGGCAATTGAATTTTTTTTTTAATCTTTATTCGTTAATAAAATGAAATATAATGTGCCATTCTATAATTACAAGAAAGAGTAATCCCAGTTTATATACTTATTCATGGCGCAGATCTAAGTGTTCCCGGCGCAAAATAATAAAAATATATTTCAGTGGATATTTCATTAGGAAAACGAATATAGGAATACATGGCCCAAATTTGCCACTTGCATAAGACGTATCAGAATGTCCTTGTCAGTCGATTGATTTTTTCAGATTGTATCCATCCATGCAACAGACATAACCTTCAGGTTTGTGCGGCTTAAAAATTTGAAATTTGTATTAATGGTACCATCAGGACCATCAGGATCATCAAGCGAATTTTATAATTTTTCATAAAGATCTACGACAGTTGTTATTTCTACCACGCAGACATTCAGCCAGACAGAATGGCGGAAACATATTGGGTCGAAGAGTCATAAAACACTGTTGATCATAAAATAAACGCTTCCTCCTAGTAGTTGCATTGTGAGGTTTGTCGCGTCAAGTGATATGGGTCTTTATTTTTTCCACCGTCATTTAAAATATATATCGATATGTAAACAAAGACTTTTGTTATAATTTTTAAAATTAGTCGGCAGATTGGACCAATTATTGAACACTATCGCTTTCTGGAGTTCCATTAAAAGGTGATTTTTAGTCGTAGTGTTTTTTTAAATCGACTAAAACACTCAAATTTGCATCATATATTAAAATTTTTTTATTGGAATCGATAAATTGGTTTTTGCCATTTAATTTTTAAGATAATTTCATGTAAATTTTGTCGGCGGCTCCGTCTCAAAATGTCCATTCAGAAGATCCAAATTTTCATCACTTTTTCGAGCATTTTGGCCTGTATTCCACGAATAACGCGTGTTATGTCATCCTGTAAGGCCTCAATAGGGTTCGGCTTGTTCACATAGACTAACGGCTCGACATAACCCCACAAGAAATAATCAAGAGGCCAATTCACAGGGCCAAATCGAGAGATACGCTGCTCACCAAATTCATCCCTCAACATATTCATTGTTTCACGAGCAGTTTGGCATGTTGCACCGTCCTGATGAAACCACATGTCAACCAAGTTCAACTTAGCCAGTTGGGGCAAAAAAAAAAAAATCGCGTATCATGGTTCGATATCGTTTCTTCCACGGTCGTCTTTGAAGAAAAATGGACCGATGATGCCACCAACCCATAAACCACACCAGACTGTCGTTTTTTTGCGATGCATCGGTAATACATGTATGGGATGTGGCTGTTCATCACTCCAGATGCGATAGTTTTGCTTGTTTACGTATCCAAATTGCTGATCAATCAAAACGATGCACATTTGTCACAAAGCACAAATTTTGATAATAAATTCCAACGATTTGCAATCGTTGCTCGTTTGTTAGTCTGTCAGAGTATACTGTGCACTTTTCACTTTGACAGATGACGTTTGGACACCATTACCAACCAGTGCTGCCAATCTGAAAAACTTAAATCTTAAAAAATCACACTGTACTATTGTTATTATTCGACTAAATTATTGGTTTCGTTGCTTCAACTTCCATTTTATTGCTCAGGGTACTTTTGTCTACTTCAGCACACAAGCTTTAAATCATAAGCGTAGTACTAAGTTTGTGAAATGCGTCATTTACATAGTATGGAACACATGAAGTGTACACCTATTATTAATTAATTAATAATTAATAGACAAAACTTAAAGAGCGGTAATAAATAATGCGAAAGGTAGATTCATAGATTGTTTTGCTCCAACTCAAAATACTATTCCTTTCTTTCAATATAGCATACACTATTTTGAAGCTGTCTGTATTGTTATCATTTCGCAACAAAGTTTAGTAATTATGATTACCACTTTAGTATAATCACTTAAATACCACTTTAATATAAATTACACACCGAAATAGTTGAATTCTTTCCGCATGCCACTGACATCCATAGCACTTTAATAGCTTTCGAAGAAACAGTTCTTTTCCGACTATTATCGTTATGGTTTACCAGAATGAATGGAACATATTAGAGATAAAACTACAGCGAAGCATTCATCATTAATCAATTAATGTTCGAAACAGAGAACTAAACACGTTAATATTATCAAATATAATTTTAAAAAAGGTACTTTTACACTGCAGAAGGCAACACGTGTGAAACTCCTTCAATCGTCACATAAATAAGTATTGATGCAAACGACTTTAGGAATACATATCTGTGGACTTTTGACAAAACAACTTCTCTCGAAAGAACGCATTTTCCCAAGATTTTTATGTCGTGTATATAATATTATCACGGTTCTTTTGGTGTAACCGTTGCATTTCTACGTCATCAACTTTTTTCCGTTTATTTAGAAAAATTATTTTATAAAATAGCTTGTCTCAAACAGTTTAAAAATGATTTGAAATACAAATAACTAAATTCCTATATCGTTTTGACAAAAGAGTTTATTTGTATTTAATTGTTTCTAACATGCACATGTTTCGTTTTAACAAAACAACTTCTCTTCAAACAAGTTTATTTATCAAAACTTGTGTTCGAAAAATTTTATTTAGTTTGGAACAAGATAATTTTTTCAATGGTTAATAGAAAAATTTCATTTTGACTAAACGACTTGTGTGGAAAGTAGTTGTTATGTGAAAACTAAAATTGAAAAAATAAAATATTATTTGCAAACAAGTGTTTTTGTGGACTTGAAAAGTTGAAGTTGACACCACTGTAGCTACGAATCAACTCTAATCAGGTCGAGACTACATAATATAAAACTGTAACTCAAAACGTACGAGCTCTTTAAGTCCAAAATAAAAAACTCTGATGACGAAGGTGAAACAAATTTACTGAAGTTACAACAAAAAAATCACCACGAAGATGCAGACTTCTCGTATGAATCGAAGAAAGAAGACAAGGACCTCGCAAAAAGTAGTAATCAAAATATAAAAATGTTCACATCTGATTTGCAGCAATGTCTCCCAACTCCGTATTTACGAGCATCTATTTTTTTTACAAGAGACTTTGTAGACTTAATTTAACCGTGCATGATGGGGCAAAGAAAAATGCCTTATGCTATGTTTGGAACGAAACTATTGCAAAGCGCGGTGCAAACGATATTGGGTCTTGCATATTTAAATGTCTATTGGATTTACCAAATTCAGATCGACAAGTTATTTTATATAGTGATTCCTGTCCTGGTCAGAACCGCAACTCATATATATACGCAATGTTTAAGAAAGTTTTGGAAGATCACACAAGTATTGATATAATTGATCATAAATTTCTTGTTGTGGGTCATACGCATCTTGAATGTGATACAGTACACGCGCAAATAGAAAAGAAAAGACAAAATTTTTTCGGATCTATTCAACACTCACACGATTGGGCTAACTTGATATCAGCGACCAATAAAAACTATATTGTCTATGAATTAGGGCAAGAGGATTTTTTCGACTTTCATGCACTATTAAAAGACAAATATACATGGAGATCACATAGCATTTCAGGTAGATTTTCAAATACCGGGGATTCAACAGCATTATTTTCTTTATCTTCTCTTATTTAGGTGAGAAGTTTGAGTGGAAACACGTCCGTTGGATGAGGTACGAAAAAAGCAAGCCTGGAGTTTTACAGTACAAATATTCATTACACCAAGAAGACCCTTTTCTGCAGCTACACATAACCTCCCGCGGTCTAAAAAAACGTACTCCCCAATTAGTCAGAAGCTATAATTCTCCTTTGGCTGTATCACAAAATAAAAAGAAAGATTTATTGGATATGCTGTCATTAATTAGTACAAACTACCACCTGTTTTATCAAAACATTAAAGCTGAAGGTGATCGATCCGTTGAAGTTTACCCAGACCTTATCGAAGATGAAGATACTCAGTAAAACCATTTGTTTAAATTTAAATTCAGGCATTTATGTTATAACGAATATACTATTCATTTTTAAAATCAACCTATTTCGAATTTTTTTATTAGTTTCATTTTCACAGAAAAACTTGTCTTCACATAAGAGCACAATATCAACCTCAGATTTTTTTAAACCCATTTTGACATAACAACTTGTATAACGTAAGTTTATTTTTTTGTTGAAAAGAATTTTGACAAAACATCCAATGTTTTTATTTTAAGGTTTTTTGCAAATCTATTGGTATTAGAAGAGAATTATTAATATCACCACGTCAATTTAATATTCAAATTTTATACTACACTATTACATTATTACCAATTATTTTTAAAAAAAAGTTGTGAGGTCTTTTAAGAGTTTTTTCGATCCCCTGAAAAATAGCTGTTTTTGAAAGAGGTTGTTTTGTCAAAAGTGCACAGATATTATCTACTTATATTCTCAAAAACGCAGTTCGATGTATAGACGTAGAATGTTTACCTTCAGCAGTCCATTACACTAGCCAACAAGGTTTTGGACTGGAGCAACCAAATATCTTTCTCATTATTCTCATGATTCTTATTTTAAGATCGAGATTGGATGTTTTCCTCTCTAAAAACAAATTTTCACAGAATTCCGCGGAATTTTTTTTTTTGTTATAAATTTGAACCATTATCATTACACCATGCGTGCAGTTAAGAGTTATGAATCGATAATGCTAGCACCAATATTAATTTCTTTTTCAAATCGTAAAACTTTGCTCTAATTTCAAGTCAGAGATTGACTAGATGTTTGTCTGGTAAACGCTGTCTCCCTGTTTGATAACAAATAATGGATATTTATCGTCAATGACGCCTACAAAACATTTATAAAGACATCGTTCATTACCTCTATAGAACATTCGTAAAGGCATATATTTGTTCGTAAATGTCCACCATTTGAATATTCGATACAAAGATATTGTTAGAAGTTGTAAATGGTCGGAGAAAATCTCACCGTACTTTCGATGATCAAAATGCATGAAAACATTAAAAAAGTTTTAATTTTATCAATACTAGCTTGAGACATGTAAAATATTTATGTAGACTCGAGAGCGTGCAACTAAATGCAAGGGATAAAATAAATTCGATTAGAAAGGAGATTCAATTAATTATTCTTTATGTTAATTTTAACTTTTTTCGGATTAAAATTTATACATTTTGAATCACTGCATATACACACCAGTATACCATTAATTAATTTTACCAATTAATTTCATTGATATCTAGAAGAATTTCGTTGGATTCCTATCTCTTCATCACTGTTTTGATTCGCAAGGGAAATAAAAATAAAGTGGGGACGATAATTCACCAATAAAATAACAAATTACATACGAATACGAATAGTAGCGAATAGTGTTGCCATCATATACGCATTCATTATGAAAAATTCTGCATTTACTACAACAGATATTTTGTGCAGTGTACTAATTACCAATTAAATGTTAGGTGCGCAACTAGGTTGCCGTTGTTTGCCAATAGATGACGCCAGCTGTAAATGATAGTCGATTCTGCCATAACCTAGTAAAACATACCGGTAAACATACCGCTTCGATACAATAGTGATTTTCCTTTGACGTCTTATTCTTTTGGTTGTGTGAATGCATATGATTTTGTGCCAAATAATCGTCATATGCGGGAAATCTTGATTTTCTTCTTTCAATCGAAGAAAGTCGTGGCTGAAGCTCTTGGGGAGCTTCAAACCGTTTACGGAGATGCTGCTTTAAGTGAAGCAATGTGTCGAGATTGGTTCCGTCGCTATAAAGACGGGGATCTTAATGTCGACGATCGTTCGCGTGAAGGAAGACGAACAACCTTCGAAGGCACTGCATTGCTTGACGAGGATCAATGTCAAACGTCGGTAGAGCTTGCTTTAGTATTAAGAGTTACCGGCCAAGCCATTTCAAAACAATTACATGCGTTGGGAATGATTCAAAAGCAAGGAACTTGGGTTTCTTATTAGTTGAAGTCCAGGGACGTTGAGCGTCCTTTTTTCGCCTGTGAGCAACTGTTTTAGCGACAAAAAAGGAAGGGTTTTCTTAATCTTATTGTAACGGGTGATGAAAAATGGATACATTACAATAATACAAAGAAAAGAAAGTTATGAGGGCAGTCCGGTCATTATTCTACGTCATCGTCTCGGTCGAATATTCACGCTGCGAAGGTTATACTATGTATTTGGTGGGACCAGGTCGGTGTTATTCATTAGGAGCTGTTGAAACCAAGCGAAACTATCACCATATCCGCTTTAATTAATGCGATTTAGCCGAGTTCTGCACAAAAAAAAAACAATCCTACAATACGTGGAGAGGTTGGAAAAAATGATTCTTCAATATGATTCTTCTTCATGACAACGCTCGGCCTCACGTGGCCGAGCCCATTAAAACCTACCTGAAAACGGAGAAATGGGACGCTTTACCGCATCTTCCGTATTCTCCAGATACTGCGCCGTCTGATTATCACTTGTTCCGTTCGATGGCACACGGTCTGGGTGACCAGCAGTTCCACTCATTAAACGACATCAAGGAATGGTTAGATTCGTGGATAGCCTCAAAAGATGAGCAGTTTTACGTGGCGGAATTCGAGCTTTACCAGAAGTGTGGGGAAAAGTAGTAGCTAGCGATGGATAATACTTTCAATGAATCATTTGTAAACATTTTTTTCATAATAAAGTTGAATTTTTATAAATAGACTAATATAAAGCGATTGCGAATGTGGATTTAGCGGAGATCAGGGGACAAACGTTCATAAAACGTTAGCTGAGTTCGAATATTCCTAAAAAGTATCCTCATGTGGATACACATTTTGAGAAATTTTTGAGTTCTTATGGGAATCTCCATTTTTCCATCTGTGATGTTTTCATTGCTATCAAACAGGCATTGCATGTCAACCATCAGGTCTCTGCATTTGTGATATTAGATTTTAAGTTGCCGGTTGAATGTACATAACAAGTCTCAAAGCCTCGCATATCGTAGAATATTATCTAATACAGATATGTCGAATTAAAACTACATTTTGGTTGTTGTTTCAAACACAAAGCAACAAGTTCCTTTTTTATCGACTTTAAACAAAATTTGCAATTTGGTAAAACTGTAGAGCAAAATATCATGTCAAAGTCTAATGGCTACATTTGCATTTTCAAATTAACATACAGAGATGCAAACTGTTTTGACTGATGCTTCCTTGAAATCCAGTATTTGTACAATATTCATTATAAACGTAGTTTTACTTTCACTTCATTGATTTTGTTGAGATGGTTCTGACAATCATTAATGGCTAACGAAAATCACTTTTCTTGAGTTTTATGATGAATGTAGAGTGAAAATGAATATAGAATGTAGAATGAACTTATGTAGAGAACAATTCAAATCGAAACAAAGTGATACGTTTTAAAAGCATTTCCGGTTTTTAGAACACCTATTTAACGACACACTAATTATGTCTTTCAAAAACTGTATAGGCTGACAAATTAAAAAATGTAGATATGTTCCTATTCTGTATAACATTTTCAAAAATGGGTTATCATAGTTATTCTGAAATTTATTTCATTCTACAAATGAACAAATCGAATTAAAATAATCGTGGTTGTAATATATTTGATGTGACAGATGTTAGTAAGCGAAAAATATATTTGTCGTAAGATTTATCAAAGGTAAACGTAAATGTCACAACTCGTGACCAAATATGAATGAATTAAATCATGCACAATATTTTATAGATTTCTTGATAAAACGCATTATTTACTTTATGTTAAGCAGTTGATCGCAGCCCATTTATTCAACATTTAATCAGTTATGAATTTAAACACCTTTAACGCAACGTCATCGAAATTTACATTCTTAGGACCGGACTTGATATCTCCGACCATCGGTCATCGCTCATTGTGTGTATGTGTGCAGTATGTGTATTTGAATAAATTTTGGATAATGACCGGTCATTGTATATGTTTGTCAAAAGTTCAATAGACTTTAACTTGATACCATTGAAAAGCCGAAAACGTACAAATAAAACTTCTTATTAGAATTTATAATTAATATCAATCTCTGAGAAATGAACGAAACAAAATAAATAAAGAAATTCAACCTATCAATAGTTCAAAAAAACTAGTCAACTATGAATACGAAATATTAAAATTGATACATAATAGTCGATACTCTTTATTTGGCGGATCTAATTTTCCAGAATGTTTGCAAATTCCATTATAAAGAATACTAAAAATGTATGAAATGGCGAAAGAAATGAGTTTCTAAAATAAATTCTCCCAGGCTGTTATTTAAATGTTTTATCGCTAATTATGTCGCCACACTTTGTATCACAGGATACACTGATAATAAGATGAAAAATGGATAATGGATATTTGAAATTGTTGCATTGCCATAAAAGTTACAAAACAAGTCTGTTCAATTTTCTATTGGGAATATAGATTAAGATCAATATAAGTCAGTTTATTTCACTGAGATATCTGAAAGGCCCTTCCTCTTTCGAATCACGACGAAGAGAATCCCTTTCAATACTGTTTACTTTCAACACGACTGAGAAATCTGTCGTATGGCCAAGACTGTTTTGATAGACTAGCTGAAAAGCCCGATACTTCGTTATCGGTAGTTTTGCAGGATATCTTTCATGTATCGGGAAAGATAATATTCTCCAGACGGCTTCTGAACTGCTTACATATCGGCCAGTTTCATATGTTGCTATCTCATTCGCGATAAAGCTATTATAGCAGCAGGAGACATTAATTGTAAAGCACACTCTTTGGCCGTCTTCGAGGTGTACAGCGAGATGGAATATGGCAGGATATCTTTCATAGTATCTATCTATTCGCGGTAAAGCTATTATAGCAGCAGGAGACATTAATTGTAAAGCACGTAATTTTTCAGCGAAGTACCTCCTGGTATACAATATTAATAGTTTTTCCACCTGATGTGAGGATATATAAATTTTTGGATGAACTAACTCTTGAGCAAGCCACGTAAAATTGCCCATGAGAAAAGCAGAAAATGCCTAAAGGTATGCAACAAAAGTGTAATATTCAGTACAGAGTGTAGATAAACGACAAATAAGAAATAAATGCAAAATAAAAGTAAACAACTATAAACAAACAATAATAAGCGGTTAGGCCAGGACGCCAAGGAGAAACTTTCCCCCGTTTACTCGCTAATTTAGCACGTTTCTGGGCTAAACTGCAAATAGTACCATACCAGGAGCACTCAATGATAACGTAGCATTCAACTGGCGAAAGAATTTTTGAAATCGGATGAGTAGTTTGCGGTAGCCGCCAAGGGGTAGACTTTTTCCCTTTTTGCCCCTCCCCATCGGAATTTCCGAAAATCCCGTCTGAGCGAACATCTACGTCATAAAAGGAACCAACATGCCAAATTTCAAGGTTCTAGCTTAAGCCGTTTGGAAGGGGGAGATTTTCCCCCTTTTTGCCCCTCCCCATAGGAATTTAAAAAACTCGCTTCTTATCGCGTGCCTACGTCATAAAAGGAACCAAAATGCCAAATTTCAAGGTTCTAGCTTAAGCCGTTTTGAAGGGGGAGATTTTCCCCCTTTTTGCCCCTCCCCGTAGGATTTTCCAAAAATCCCGTCTTAGCGGGCGTCTATGCTAGAGGATGGACCTCCATGCCAAGTTGCAAGTTTCTAGCTCCAGTGGTTAGGGCTAGGCGATGTTGAGTCAGTCAGTCAGTAACGTTATTCTTTTATATATATAGATTTACAGCAAAAATTCCCCAATAGGTTTGTTTCAAGTAACTTCAAACTCCGTCTGTTTCCTAAACTTACTGTACTTGATTTATTTTTATGGGATTTTTGTCCATAGGAAGTTTATAAAACAAAACCAGCAAATTTTGACGATGTAAAGCGATGCGTTCAAATAGTAATTGAGGGATGTTGCAGATAGTTATAAATAACGATGTCGCACATGAGTTATCGAGCAAAGAAATCACTTAAATTTAATTACTGTTTAGAGTGACTAAAAAAGACTTAATTTTTAAATAATTAATTTCTAAAGGAAGAAAGAAAAGCAATGAATACTATTAATTAATAAAAAGTTCATCTTATATTAGGTGTGCAACTTAGTTCCAGCTGCTTGCCAATAGATGGCGCCAGCTGTAAATGCTAGTCGATTCTGCCATAACGTAAGCGTCATAAGCCAAGCTTAGGCATATGGTAAACTACCGCCTCGACAAAATAGTGATTTTCTCTTGATGTCATATTCTTTTGGTAGAGTGAATATGTATGATTTTGTGCCGAATAATGCCGAAATTATTGATTTTCTTCTTTCAATCAAAGAAAACAGTGGCTGAAGCTCATCGAGAACATCAAAACGTTTGAGGAGATGCTACTTTAAGTGAAGCGGCGTGTCGAGATTGGTTCCGTTCCTTTAAAAATGGCGATTTTTATGTTAACCGTTCGCGTGAAGGAAGACGAGAAACATTCGATCCTCGCAGCCTTGATAGGTATCCCTGTCAAACGCAGGTAGAGTTTGCTTCAATAAAAGTAACCGAAATATTGTTGATATTGGGAAACCAGTTGACTTTGCTTGGTTTTCTATTTAATAGCAAAAATAGGTTATAATCGTGATTTCTTTAAGTGTATAAATTTATTTTAAATAGGCTATGCTGTCATGGGGGTGATAAATTTGATTTTTAAAACGGTACTACTTTCAAGATCTTAGTGAACTTTTAATTAGTGTTATGCAGCGAAGAGTTATCTCTGTTTTTGTTTTAATAAGCTGAATATATTGTGTACAAAGATTTCAATATTGCTATATTTATCAAAAACCGGTGGGACGGAAGAGAGTTGAAATGATTCATTTCAACTTTTAACATTTTTGATTCTATTTAAAAACATTAGACAGCAATTAAGACAAAGCTACAGTCCAGTTCTAAACCAAACTAGTTTTGAACCCTGCCATTCTTGCTCTTGCTCAAAACATAACATGGCCTCAGAAAAATGCTGAACCGAAAACAAATTAAAATTTAGTAACTGGCAGCCTGATTGACAGTTTTAATGTGAGTGTTGTTCTTCACAGAATTTTTAGCATTCAAATTTCATACGAGAGTACAAAATTGAGCAACTGCTAGAATTCTGAAAGACATATAAATACAAATTTATTGCGATTTTTTCGCTGCACAGTGGTATATGACATGAAAAAAGGGCAATAATTTTGGTGCCCTTGAATTTGTAGACGTGATGCCAGGTTCCCAGAAAAAATTCTCTTTGACCACTTTGTTTCAAAACGAGTTCATCTACACGATGCTCAACTAAACTACCTCGGTTGCAAAAAATCCTGCATTTTACATGGTAACGAATTTTAATGATATTAGAAGTTCCAATAAATTCGCATTGATGTGAAAATACATTTTGTATGATTAAATGAAAGTTGGAATACAACATTTACGTACAATTTTGATATAATAACTTGTGTTAATATTTATTGGGTTAAATCATGTGAACCCACAATTGTGTGATTTTTTGAAGTGTCTATACGTGCCAATTATAACTCTTCTCAAGTAATTTGTCCCCACAGTATAGATTAAAACATAAACTTGAAAACCTAACATTATATGTTCTGGTACTTTCTATACAAAATGGCAGTTTTGACAAGAGCAGTTTACATTTTAGCCAATAATTTTAAACTGAAACGCTCGATTCATCTAAACTGTCGCTCAACACAAATAGTACTACTGGCGCTGTTAGTCCCGCCCTTTGAGACAACCTACATATAAATGACGTTGTAATGCTTTTGATTAAGAAATTAATCCAGGTTTAATATCTGGCGGTGTTGTTATGATGCAACTTAGTAGAGAGATAGTGGACTGTATATGGGATTGGTTTAGAGTTAATTATTTAAGGTCCAAGTCTTACGTGCCGGGCGAAAAGTTTTGGGCTAAAGAATTGGCGGTTTTCAAATAATTGCATAATTCCTCAGATTTGAGAAATTATACAATTGAATTGAAGGGTTTTTAAGGGCTAAATAATTGAGGGAGAGAGAGAAAAAATGCACATGAATTAGAGTTAATTCAACATGTTTATTTCTAGAGACTGAAATGCTCACCGTACGAGTTGTGCTGCAAAAGTGGCTGATTTTGAATCAGCAACTTTGCTGGTAATATCGTATTTTCTAGTTTCTATTTCCTTTTTTTCATATTTTTTTAGCTTTCAATAATCCACAATAATTATTGGGATATTTATCGATAATTAGTTTGTACATTAGATTAGTTTTTAGGTTACTTAAATAAGAGCGTTAAATTTTATATTTTAAATTCATATTTTCAGCAACTAATTCATTTATTTTATAACATTCAAAACCAATTCTTTAAATTTACAAATAAGTATAAACTTGGAGGTTTATGCAGTAATTAATTCACTTCATTTATAAAATTCTAAATCAATTCATTAAATTTAAAAGTCAGTATAAACTTGGAGGTTTATACAGACCTAAAACGCTTTAATTTGGCAGCACTTTGCACACCATAACTTTTCCTATTGTATAGTTTGTGATCAAAGTGAGCTGAAAACACTTATCCTACTAGTATTTCAAATACAAAATAGCGGATTTGAGTAGGCTCTATATTCCTCTTACCCAGAAGTTCCCTAGCTTTTAAGTAGAACTAATTGGGAACAACTAGATCAGTCTTAGCATTTTATGGAGTGTTAAAAAAATTCTTCCTATATCTGCTGAGGTCGTGCAAAAGTACAGGGTGATTTTTTAAGATTTAAGTTTTTCCGGTTGGCAGCACTGGTTGGTAATGGCGTCCAAACGTCATCTGTCAAAGGGAAAAGTGTACAGTATACTCTGCCATTTCATCATTAAATTTACTACCAAACTTCGTGCTCTGTGACAAAGGTGCATCGTTTGATACAACCATTTTATGGTCGTCATAATCGACCTGTTGAATCAACAATTCGGATACGTAAACAAGCATAACTGTCGCATCTGGAATAATGAACAGCCACATGCCATACATGAATTACTGATGCATCCCGAAAAAACGACAGTCTGCAGTGGTTTGTGGGCTGGTGGCGTCATCGGTCCATTTTTCTTCAAAGACGACCGTGGAAGAAACGGCGAACGATACCCAGCCATGATACACGATTCTTTTTTTTGCCCCAATTGGCTGAGTTGAACTTGATTGACATGCGGTTTCATCAGAACGAGGCAACATGCCACACTGCTCGTGAAACAATGGATATGTTGAGGGATGAATTTGGTGAGCAGCTTATCTCTCGATTTGGCGCTGTGAGTGGGCCCCTAAGATCTTGCGATTTAACGCCTATTGATTATTTCTTGTGGAATTATGTCGTTAGTCTATGTGGGCAAGCCGAACACTATTGAAATCGTACAGGGTAACATAACACGTGTTATTCGTGGAATACAGGCCGAAATGCTCGAAAAAGTGACGAAAAATTGGATCTTCCGAATGGACATTTTGAGATGGAGCCGCGGATAACATTTACATGAAATTATCTTTAAAAATAAATGGCAAAGACCAATTTATTGATTCCAATAAAAAATTTTATTATATGATTCAAATTTGAGTATTTTATTCGATTTTTAAAAAAAACTACGATTAAAAATCACCCATTAGTTACTTCACTCGAATGCCAAACACATAATTGTGAGTTCAATCCCCGATACAGCCACTAAAATTTTCATTGAGCTGTGTTAACGGACTGCCGTAAAAAGACGTTGAGCAGCTCGAGTAATCAATAGGCCCTCCAAGGCAGTAAGATCACTTAGGTGAGTTGAAAAAAAAAATCGTATATAAAAATATATCGTATATCCTTCAGTATCAGAAGCTCCACCACACCCTGTTCAAGAAATGTGAGGATTTCCTTTATCCAGGTTTTGAACATTCTAACGCTATCTTCAGTTTTTTCCAAGAAATGTCATTAAACTGCCACTGATAATAAGGTGAATGGATAAAGGATATTTGAAATTGTTGCATTGGCATAAAACAAGCCTGTTACATTTTCTGTTAAAAATATAGATTAAGGTCACTTTAAGTTTATTTCACTGAGATTTCTGAAAGGCCCTTCCTCTCCCGAATCACGACGAAGATAATCCCTTTTAATACCGTTTGCTTTCAACACGACTGAGAAATCTGTCGTATGACCAAGACTGTTATTATAGAATTACAGCAAAAATTCCCAAATAGGTTTATTTCAAGAAACTCCAAACTTCGTTTGTTTCTTAAACTTACTGTACTTGATTTATTTTTATGGGATTTTTGTCCATAGGAACTTTACAAAACAAAACCAGCAAATTTTGACGGTGTAAATGCATTCAAATGGCAATTGAAGGATGTAACTGCTGCAACACTCCAGATAGTTATAAATAAAACTGTCGCACATGAGCTGCCGAGCGTAGAGATCACTTAAACTCCATTACTTTTTAAAAGTAATTGCCAAAGAAAGAAAAGAAAGAAATCAACAAAAAAGATTAACTAATAAAAAGTTTGTTTTATATTAGGTGTGCAACTTAGTTCCCGCTGCTTGCGAATATATGGCACCAGCTGTAAGTGCTAGTCGATTCTGCCATAGCCTAAACTTCATAAGCCAAGCTTAGACATATAGTAAACATACCGCCTCGACACAATAGTGATTTTCTTTTGACGTCATATTTTTTTGGTTCAGTGAATATGTATGATTTTGTGCCGAATAATGCGAAAATGGCGGCTGAAGCTCATTGAGAACATCAAAACGTTTACGGAGATGCTGCTTTAAGTGAAACCACGTGTCGAGATTGGTTTATTCCCTTTAAAGATGGCGATTTTTATGTGGACGACCGTTCGCGTGAAGGAAGACGAAAAACCTTCAGTCCTTGAAACATTGATGGGTATCCCTGTCAAACGCAGGAAGAGCTTGCTTCAGTATTAGAAGTTACCCGGCCGAGCCATTTCCAAACGATTACATGTGCTAAGAATATTTCAAATGGAAAAAACTTGGGTTCCGTATGAGTCAAAGCCAAGGGACGTTAAGCGTATTCATTACAGCGATCCAAAGAAAAGAAAGTCATGGGAGCTGCCCGGTCATGCTTCTACGTCGTCGCCTCGGTCGAATATTCACGCTGCGAAGGTTATGCTCTGTGTTTGATGGGACCAGCTCGCTGTTATTTATTACGAACTGTTGAAACCAATCGAAGCCGATACTGGGGATCGGTATCGACTTCTATCAATGCGATCGAGCCTAGGTCTGGCTGACCAGCATTTCCATTTAAATGACGACATCAAGGAATGAATAGATTCATGGGTAGGCTCAAATTATGAGCAGTTTTACCGTGATGGAATTCGAGCTTTTCCACAAAGATGGGAAATAGTAGTAGCTAGCGATGGGCCGTACTTTCAATAAATCATTTGTAAACATGTTTTTATAATAAAGTTGAATTTGTATAAAATCTTAGTACGTAGTTGTGCACCTAATAATAAAAATGAATAAGATGAACTGGAAAGGTTTTGTGAACTTCTTAAAACAGCAAGTTTATCAGCCACATTGTAATATTAAGTGCACTACATCTCATTATGGCTTATTAAAAATATCTGAACTACTTCAAAAATTATTCGTTATGTAACACTAAACTCTAGGTCAGTATTCACGCTAAATTCTATCACCGATAATAATTCTCTATTTTTAAAAAGTATCCATTGTGTAAAGGATCGTTGTAGTTGCCGGCAAATTTTCAAATAAATATGTGTAACGTGGGAAGCACAACTATATTTAAGCTGTGACAAGACAGTCCTTAACTTGCTGAAATACTAAAATACATAACCTGGTTAACTGTATTAAATTTCTATGTAAACTTATGTTTAACTGCTCTTGTATTAAACCGTAATTTGTAAATAACAAAGCAAGATAAATAAAACTTTATTAAGACCATTTTATTTAGTTTACTTTAAACTTACAGACTATTCAACCCACTTTATGGTAATTATTATAAACATAAAAAGAACACCAGACCACATATCAGATAAAAACCACTTAATTGCCTCTAGAACACAAATTGTATTTCAAGTCTCTGAATTTAGTTTTTCCGGCAGACGAAATTTCGATTCAAATATAACATTATGTGCTCGTATTAAAGTTTAGCTAGTTAAGTGAGGTAGCACACAGTAGTAGTTAACGATAGCAGCGTTAAATATCTTGGATATTCACATGCCTTAGGCGAATCATTTAGAATAAGCGAGTTGTGTTTTTTTTTTTGAATATTTTACATTAATCAAGAAAGTTCGTTCACCAAACACTGCTTTGTCTCTTATGTAACCTACTGGATTTGGGTTTAATAAAAATTTATGTATATTCTTAGCCATTAACGACAGTGATGCTCTAAAAATTATGAATTCGTCAATGTTTTAAATCGCTCTTCATGCAACATTTAAATATTAATTAGCGGTTTTAAGGATAAAGTAAAGCATAACGAATAATTTAATCTGAAAAGCAAATGAAATGTGAGAACTAGAAACAGAAGTTCGCTAAGTTGTCTACAGAAAACTACATAAAAAACGTATCAATTTCTTATTTTTAATCATCATCATCATCTATCTGTATATTTGTTTTTTTTCTCTTTTGAAGAAATCGCTATTTATATGACGTTCAAATGTTTATCTCTTAAGCCAGGTGTGGTACAAAGAAAATCGTTCAATTTATATAATCTACTGGTTCAGTTTAGCGATGTCGATCTTTCTGACCTTACATTCTTGAAAATATGGCAAAAATTCTCACACACGTTTTATTGGTCCCTACGAGGAACCATTGCAAATGGGCGATAACGGCCAAATTTTGATATAACCCTCGTAAAAGCTGATCATCTGAACCAAGTTCATGGAAAATCATTTAGCAACAATACAATAATGCTCATATCTTTCTTTGGCTTCTTTTACTATATGTATATTCCGATCCAGCACTTACTTTGCTTACGTTATTCTACTCTGATCCACAATTCGTTAATTTTACCATTCAGTTCATCATATTCCCGAAATAAAATCTTAATGTTGTGTACTCATATTTTGATATGTTCTTAACTATAAATTAGTCATTTGTAGTTGGCTGCTTTTTCCTCTTCAGGGAATGTAGTGATTTTTTTGCACTGTTTCATTCAGATCTATTTTAGAAAGTCTTCCGAAATTCGATATATTTTACATTAAAGGCAAACTGGTTGAAATATGCAATTTATTTGTAAAATATTTCGTTTATTTCAATTGAATATTTCCTGACACGCACATTGATTTTTATCGTCACCATAAATCATCAAGCTAACAGTGATAGTTGTTTCGTCTACCCTAGCATAATGAACGAAGACCTATGTGAGTTCAACACTAAATTGCTGTTGTTTTATTTGGTGCCTCAACATGCTAAACGTATGCGGCAAACAAGTTTCGTTAAATATTTTCAAAATATTGTAAATCCCACAGCAAAAAATAGAAAAAACTGCAACTGCATTTCAAGGAAAACCAACAAAACAATTTAATTAAATAAAACCACCAGAATTGTGATGAGTAAGTGCATCTCTGCCGAGCCTAGCTAATGATCATTATCCTTATCCTCAGTCTCAGCCGCAAACATTTTAAATTCCATTAATTTCCGAAGGAAACATTAGCGCAAGCCGGTTTTTTGTAAAGGTCAAGAGACAAAGTAACAAAATAACCCTCCAAAATGCAAAACCTGAGATCTGAACGTTATGTCCTACCTACATAATCCTACATAAGTGAAGAACATGTGCGTTGTCGATATACCGGTTAAAGTTGCAGCCCATTTAACGTTATCGTTCTTAGGCTCCGATTTCACCTTGTTCAATTTACTGCGTGTAGCCCAGGCGGCAATGCAGTGTCGCACTAACCGTTTTGCCATTCATTGTGGTTCGTTATTAACAGGGCTGTGCTAACTGAGGTGTGCCAAAGCTAGCTGTTATCAATGGCAAATTGATGGTTACAATTTTGAGTACTTTAAATCATATTAATAATTGAAATGATTGAAATCTGAATTGTTTGCTATCCGAGACAATGATTTGGAGATAATTATTTTTGGGTCATTATATTGCAATATAATAGTTACTGGTTTTTAACAACCAATTAATTTTTGTAATTTTTGACCCAAAAATCTACTTCGCTCGCTTTGAACTAGGTTTATAGAGACAAGTTATTTAAAAAAAATATTTTTATTGGAAAATTTTTTTTATTTTTAACAAAAAAGTTACATTTTGTAATTCTGGTAGCATTAGACTATCTAACAGTCGACGACAAAGGACATTTCCATTACTCTTTTCGATTTTCCAACTTTTTGGCAGTACAGAGATCTATATTTTTTTAATTTCGTCTTCAAAAAGTCGATTTATAGATCCTATTAAACTATTTTTTGGATGTTTTAATTTTGACGGATAACAATAAATTTTCTGGCCTATATATGCAAAATTTAAATCTCTGTTTCTGAGCCGATGAAATTGAAATTAATAATATTAACCGATTTAGATCAAATATGAGCCTTTTTGTTCGACAACCTTTGCATATGTGGAAGCCAATTTCCTAATCCTTAATCGAAAAAGTCTTCCTCTCCATTGATAAAAATTTGATAAGATCCTTTCGCAAATATCTTTTGATGCCTCTTTTGTAACTCCGAGAAAATTTTGGAAATATTAGGTTGTTCGGAAATTTCACTTAGTTAATTCGTTAGTTAACCAGACGTCGCTTCTCTTAACGTAGATTTCCTTCCACCCCTTCTCTAAACTGTTTGCTATTGTTTACTTGTGTTCTCGTTCTAGTTTTGTGGAGTTATAGCATAAGGGCGTATAGGCCTCATTCTGCCTTGCGGACCCGTCAGAAACTGTCAGAGCTTGTGTGGGAAGTCTTACCTCACCCACCGTACTCCCCAAACCCCACCCTGACCGACAATCACCTATTTCGCAGTCTGAACAACCACTTGGAGGATTTAAATTTCCATTAGTAAAATATCGAATTGAACGTTTTTTTCATAAAAACCAAGCGAGTTGTATGAGAGATGAATTAAAAAGCTCCCAGAGAGGTGGAAAGAAGTTATTAAAAAAGATGAAACTAATATATTGGATTAAAATAATTATTTTTTTGTATGTAAAATTGTAAATAAATTTCTTTTACAAACCGAACGAGCTTTCCGAACTACCCGATACTTTAAAAGGCGATAATCGCATGGCGCCATGTCTGTATTATAAAGCAAATAAGATACGACCTCCCATCCGAACTCTTAAAGCTTGTGCCGCATTGGCGTTAAGAATGAGTGCGCCTTGGAGTTGTCTTGATGGAATAGAATACCCTTCTTTGTAGTCCCATCTGTCCGATTATGATCTATCGCGTGCTTCAGTCTTTCATGTCATTGACTCTAGAGATTCTAATTGAGTCTTTGACCTGATGGAGGCGGCTCATATTGGATTATGACGTCATCCACCATGTTTCAACTCCATCGAACACGCAGCAAAAACTTCTTGGACGTTAAAACGAGTTTGGCGATAATTGGAGCCGGTTTATTGCACTTCGCTTTTTCGGTTGCTATTGTATTTTTTATTTCAAGTCGCCATCTGCTCCAAAAATGGATCAATTTCGTTCTGTTTCTGCAGCGAGGTGTAGGGGTCAACACGATCTAGGAGGTTTTTTGTGATAAATTTTGTGGTCCAATGACAACAAGTTTCCCAATGCGAATGGTTCTGTATGGTTTTCTGGTTAATCCAATCCAATTTTAGGCATTGGAACGCCTTGCTATTGCATTCGACGATTTATTGGAGTCATAAACAGTAACAGTTTTCCTATACGCGTTTTCCGTCCTTTCACCTTGGTCGTTGTGGCGGTTGTCGTAGCCGTTTTGGAACGGTGTGTCACACAACTGACGTCATCAAACTGAAGACAAAAAAAAAACGTTTTTTTTTAAGTGTAACATCACTTTCAAATCTACGCACAGTATGACACTACTTGATATAAGGATATATAATGATTCATAGCTCAATGAAGACATGTATCGGACAATACGCATAACTTTTTGCTGAACTTTTCTTTTTCGTGTTATTTCAATGGTTCACAGTATGATCTCCATAAACATTTTAGTAAAATTAAAATGAAATTTTGATGTAATATTTCCATATTTACAACCAATGAAAACATAATGCTTTTCAATTTATATATTCAAAATATGTTTCTATACTTTTTGTTGGACACAACTCTAAAAAATGTTGTCGCCTCAAAAATTATCCCTTACGACGCCTGCCGCTTATCTTATAGCTCTGTTACTGTTGATGAACAAACCCTCTCAAGGGCCACAGAAGTCACCATACGGTTTTACAAGTAAATTAAGCAAAATTCTTATGTTGTTGGTAATTTTCAGTCTCAGGTGATGGATAAACTGAAGACGCTGCTTCTTTAGCACATTTATTTACGAACCAGTTACTAAAGGACAAAGAATCGAAGTTGACCTTGTTATGGAAAACAGAAAACCGGTAAGAGAAACAAGTTTTAACGAAATGTATCATATTTATAACGTTAATTCGTACATTGGTATTTTAATCTAAAAACGGCAGGTAATTACGGGAAGATCGAAAGCGAAATTGTTTAAGATCATTTACCATCAGTTCGTTAAAAACATCTGCAACATTTATATTCACGTACGTATTTATACGGCACCTAATGTAGATAAGATATTCTTGCAATAATATTCCGATTTGTTTCTTATCTTGTACACATTTTAAGTTATTTGACATTTTCATGACACTATCAAATCGTAATTAAACTTCCTGAATAGCGTTAATTTTCTTATTACAGAATGTCATAGAATTCCGCAAGTTTGTATTTAATTGTTGATATTCGTACTTTTATTGAAATGAAATTCATCTGTATATCGTTTCAGTTAATCGACAACCACAGCCAACTTGTGAATATTTTATTGTTTTTGATTAGGTTATTTTGATTGCCAACATATGGTATGACTGATAGGTAGGAACACGTTTTTTCTGCGGGCTTTGCTAGTCAGTCTGGCAACAAAATCGCCAACTTAGAGTAGAAATAAATTTGTGGGAAATTCCTAATGTTCAAAAGTATATTGGTTTTTATTCCCGAAATAAAAAAAGAAGACCAGTTTTTGTTATAGAATCTGTGATAAATTTAATAATTTATTTATTTAGTCTCATCCCGGCTATATGTTGGCTTACACATATGGGGAATTTTGGGATTTCTCCTAATGATTGATAAATTTCATTTTGCATTTTTCCGTTTGAAATTATTAAAGCCAAGTCTCTACATAAAATTTGCATTTGCAAATTTTGCAAAATGATTTTTATTGCTATTTTATTATTATACTATTGTACTATTTTATTACTATTTGCCTAATTAATAAATAAATTAAACATTTGTAATGTTAACTTGGGCGGTTCATTGCTATATATATATATGTAGGTATGATTGTGTGAAAGACTGCATAATACATATATACGGGTGGCGCAATAGAACGTGCATATTTAAAAAATAGATTAAAAAATAAATACAAAAGGTATGGTTAAAATAAATCTAAGGCATTGTAGAGTAATAAATGGAGTTTATTTTTTAAAAATAACATCATCTAAATGGTGACCCTCTCTACGACGGCACTCCTCTAACCGCAAACGAAAATTATTGAAAATTTTCTTCAGTAATATTGGTGTGATGGCTGTCATTTCACCACGGATATTCTTCTTGAGCTGAACGATGTTTCTTGGATTATTACTGTAGACTTTGTGTTTGAGGTATCCCCACAAAAAAAAAGTCAAGAGTCAAGTCAAGTCTGGACTACGTGGGGGCCATTTGATGCCACCTCTTTTCGAAATCAGTCTGCCAGAGAACATCTGGTTCACCACCGCCATGGAGTCATTTGATGTGTGACAGGTAGCTCCATCTTGCTGGAACCAAGTTCTGGAATTCACTATTCTTGAACTTTAAATTTCTGGAGCCAAAAATCCGTCCAACATCTCAACATAGCGTTCCGTATTAACCGTGACGTTTTGCCAGAGATTGCTGCCCATACTGTCACTTTAGGACTATGCAATAGTTTCTGGTGTTTCATTTTGAGATTTTCACTGTTCCAATAACGACAATTTTGACGGTTTATTCATTTCATAAGGTAATGAGCCTCGTCAGAGAAAAGGATATTGTCAAAATTGGAAAATCGATTAAGCATTTCTTTAGCAAATGCGAGCCTTGCTTTGAAGTCAGACTCTTTCAATTCTTGTGTTAATTGCAGCTTATATGGATGCAGTTTAAGATCCAATGTTAAAATTCGTTGCAAACTTCGTCGCGATAATTGTAAGACAGACGATCTCTTGCGAGTCGACATTTGTGTATTTCCTCGTACTGACCCCATAACTCTCTCAACATTGTCTTCGGTCCTAGATGTTCTTGGGCGAACATTTGCTTGTGGTTTAAATGTTGAATCGGTCTCTTTAAAACGCTTTACCCATATTTTAATTAAATTAGCACTCGGAGCTTCACTAATTCGCCGTAGTCCATATTCAGCACAATATAGTCGCCTAGTAGCATTATATGAACGAGAGTTCTCGTAAAATGAGCGCACGCAAAATGCGCGACGCTTCCCGTCGGAGTGATTCATAGCGACTAAAACTCCATGAACCCGCCAACCCAACGATGTAGGCGCCGCCCCGCCCGCGCCTTTTCTACCGCGCAAAGAAAGATAATGCAATATGCACGTTCTATTGCGCCACCCTGTATTTGCTCTTTTGAAAGCGCCAAATGAAGCTAATAATTAACTGAAAACTAATTGATAGTAAGTTGAAAAATAAAATTATTGAGTTTCAAAGCTGATGCAGCCTAATGCAACCTAGAAATATGTTTTTGTTTTTATATAACAAAATGCATTATTTGCCGTTTTGTACTAAATAAAAACCAGTTGGCCCTTTTTGCCTAATTCGGAGTTTAACTTTTCACGAATATATTATTTATTATGGTTCACACTGTTGTTTCACATAGTTGCAGTAGTATATAAAATCTTTACACTCTGGATACATCCAAATATCAGAGTTAGTAAAGTTCGCAAGTTTTAACATTTTGTATACAAATTTCAGATAGAATACAGATAGAAAATTGTTAAATCAACATGTCGTAGATAATTTTTTAGAAATAAATTAAGCCAAACATTAAAATGTCTATTCTTATCCTTGATTTTTTAGTCCGCATCGTGAATATATATTACATTATTTTCTTCTACATTGTGGGCATCCGAACTTTGATGTTATTTCAGCTTTAGCGGTGAAAAATACTAAAAATACTCGTTTTTAGCAGAAAACGGTCTAAGTCGTTATATGTACATACAATGTAAGCATTGCTACTGTGTTCAAAGAGCAAGACAAGACTAGTTTCAAGTTAATTCTCAGATAAATTTTTTTTAAAAGCTGGTCTGTCACTCACTTCATGTATGCCATTATTGTTTGAATTATAATCGCTTTTGAGATTTCGGCGATTTTTACAATGTGTGATTTTGTTGATGGGGAAACATAGAATGTGTTTTCTTATGGGGAAAATAAAAAAAAAAAAAACTTTGTCTAGAGTAACAGCATAGTTATCATTACTAAGTTAATGGCTTATACACACTAACGAAATCATTTTCTGATTTCGCATGAAATTTGTAGACAAAATTCGAGCTAATCACACTGTCACCTTTCTCGGTTTTAGTATTTCCTGATTTCTATCAGCAACTATTTTGCATATACTTAAATACAAATATTTTTTTTTCATGTTTTGTGTAGCAGTGTCATTTTTGTCAATAAGAATGTTAAATTTACTGCATATTCCTATTAAATTCTTTTGAAAAATTTGCTATTAAAGAAAAACATGATTTTTTCAAAAGTAATCCTTTGAAACTAAATCGTCAATAATCAAATGTGGCTACAAATAGTTTAATATCTCTGCAAATTCTTAATTTACTTACGACGCAGAAAACATTTGACTCGCCTTTGGTTGCTATTCCACTAAAGTCTGTTTTTGGAATCGCTTGCCCGCGGTATCATCCCAAGAGGGGGAAGCTTGATTTATTTACTCTTTTGTTATACAATTTCTAAAACCACCTCGTTTCTCTTTATTTAGATATCGTTGAAAACTTCCTGCTTTTCTCTTATCTTCTCTATCTTATCCAGTCAAAGCATGAATTATAGTCGAATTTCGCATTTGACATATTTGTTTTGTTTTTCTTTAAATACAAATTAATATCCGTAAACAAAAGACTTAAAACACAAACCTGTTATAGCGCTTTAGTTGTTTCTTTAAAGTTGATATATTATTAATTTCATCGATTTAAGTAAACATTTAGCATACGAATTTTCCATTGTCAGTTCATACATTCGGCAAATTAAATACACGTATTTAAACTCGTATATCAGAGAAATTTTGGAGTTATATGATTAGTTCAAAATTTAATATTTTTGTGTTCTGGGATTTTTTTTTTCATATACTCGTTTCGATAATTAACGCCATTCTTTCATTCATGACTGAAATATATAAAATATCAATCGCTCAAATGTGAATTACTAATTGTTGAAAAACATTTCGAGGTAGGTTGTGGTGATTATATTTCTCAAAAATATTCCTTCTCACAACGCAATGCTGTGAAAATGTTGTCCTTGCACTGGGCGGCACTTTTTTGATTTAGAAATAAAGAGCGTCATTCGAAATGTCATTGTTTGACATTTGAACAATTGTTATTATTTGCTAGTAGAAGGTACGAGGTTAGTAAAAATGGAGAGCTACACGAATGAACAACGCACTCTCATTGTGAAATTGTTTTACCAAAATGGTGAAAGTTTTGCGGCTACAGTTCGCAAATTGCGAATGCTCCAAAAGAGTCAACTGTAAAGAGATTAATGGATAAATTTACCAAAACTGGGTCTGTTAGTGATGTGAAGGTTGTAGCTGTACGTGATGATGTCTCTCAAACTCCATCCACCTCAATTCGACATTGGTGTCTCCAAATCCAAATCCATTTGGTGTCTTCAAATGCAGCGAATTTTGACGAAAGATTTGCATCTTCATGCATACAAAGTTCAATTGACTCAGGAACTGAAGCCAGCTGACGACCATGGACAGCGAAGGGAGTTCGTTAATTGGGTATTGGAGAGACAACATGAAAATGCTGGTTTTGCCGATAAAATCATCTTCAGTGACGAGACCCATTTCCATCTTAATGGCTTCGTCAATAGGCAGAATTGTCGCATTTGGGGTGAGGAAAATACTCGAGTGATTCACGAGAAGCAAATGCATCCTCAACGTGTCACTGTGTGGTGTGAATTTTGGGCTGGAGGAATCATTGGACGTTTTTTTATGAAAATGAGGCATGTCAAGCGCAAACAGTTAATGGTGTTCAGTACCGTGAAATGATAACCAGTTTTTTCGTGCCTATAATTGAAAAAATATATGTGGAGGGCATGTCGTGTCAACAAGACGGCGCCAGATGTCAGACAGTCCTCTGGCTGTATGACAGCAATTCAATTGCTGCATCAGTCATTGAAATCTTGCGTTCTTGTTGGGACACCCTTTATATGTGAAAAAACTGCGACTTTTATTGTTTCTCTAAAAGATCCCCGGTGTTACGGACAGCTGTTTATCAAGATGATAGAATATGACCGGTTACTTTCTTGTTTGTCAAATGTGTAAGTAATGTGCCAATACAGAAGCAACGAATTCTTAATCGTTGTGAGAAATATGAAGCAAGCAAACCTAATTTTATAATAATTTATACATTTAACTGAAATAAGAAAAAAGAAAACTTTTTCCAGATCTTCGAACTAGTATTCTCACTTCAATATTCTTTTTGTAGGTATTTTTTGCTGACATGAAAGTTTGCCACAAGCTAACATTTGTTTTAGGAAAGACCATATAAGTGAATAAAGTGAAAGTGACTCTTCTGGTGAATTTTGATTAAATGAATTGATGACCAAAGGAGTTGGTCATTCACTGTTTAAAATGGTGTTGTTTCTAAACATCACTTTTAACGAATTCTTGCACTGACTTCAAACAACAAAAATAATAGTTCAGATGGTCTACAATTATGAAACCGGCGATATAAAATATTTCGACTGGATAAATCATAGATAAATCGAAAGTGCCAATTCAAATTGTTAGTGTGATGAAGGTGATTTTCTGTCAAATCCATAATTTTTATGGAAAGTTTTTGAACGTATTTGCAAATTGGAAGTCATCCAGCCCGATGGATGAGCATAATGCAGTCGATTTAAAGATTTGCGAACGATACTGTATATTTCAGATGCTTCTACATTTTATACATTTTTGGAGATTTACATATAATATAGTTTGCTGTGCCAAACAATATACGAGGGCTGTTCCAAAACTATCACACTTGATGTATAGGCGGTGCCAGTAGTTTGAGGAAAATTATTTTAGTGAAAAGCGGCAACCTTATAAAACATAATATATGTTTCGAGTTTCAAGGCGCCACGTTGTTAAGCATTTTTATTTTAGCCATCAGAAGTAAAAGAATTCAGCGAATTTGTAAACATGGAAAAAGTTGGTCACCGTTATGTAATTCAATATTCAATAAAGTCTTAGTCCAATCAATATTAAAACCAAAACAAGTTCTACTCTGGGGAACTCTGCTCCTTGGCTTGCAACTGTAAAATATTGGGTAGCAGATTTTAAACGAGGCCGTACGAGCTGCCAAGACGAACACCGACCAATTGGGATGTCTACGCTAGACGTAGTTAAGAAAATCCACAAAATGGTATGGGGTGATCGTCGGCTGAATGTGAGTAAGCTAGCTGAAAGCATAGGCATTTCAAAAAGTGCTATACATCATATATTGATCAAGGATTTGAAGACAAAAAAGTTGCGCGCAAGATGGGTGCCGCGCTTGCTTTTTAATAGTAATCAATAGCAAAAACAGCGTCGTAGAGTGTTTGGTGCTATTTCACCGCAATAAAGTCGAATTTTTGCGCCTATTTATAATTACACATGAAATGTGAGTCCACCACTATGCATCATCGTATATTGACAGAAGATTTGAAGATGAGAACGCTGCGTGCAAGATGGGTGCGCGCTTGCTTTCAATAGAGCAAAAACAGCGTCTTGAGAAGACTTTTGTAGGGTGTTTAGCGATGGCGGTTCACAAAATGGTATTGGATGATCGTCGGCTGAAGGCGCGTAAGTTAGCTGGAATAATAAACATTTCAAAAAGTGTTATACGTCGTAAAGTGTTTGGTGATGTTTCGCCGCAATAGAACCGAATTATTGCGTCGATTTATAACCATGGATATGGACATGGGTCCGCCACTTCACACCCGAGACAAGGGAATGGACTGGAATGGGATAATCGTGTCCAAAGAAGGTGAAGACGGTTCAATCTGCAGACAAGATTATGGTGTCTGTTTTTTGGAATGCGCATAGAATTATTGTCTTCAGAAAGTAAAACCCATCAACGGCGAAAATGCCTAATTATGCTAATTTGCAGCGTTTTGGTGCTGAAATTTTGGGAAAAGGGCGCATATTGCGAAAAAGAAAGTGTTATTTCATCAAGACAATATTCTAGTTCACTCATCCACTATTGCGATAGCCAAAATTACTGAATGAAGTTTCGAACTGCTTAATCACGTACCTTATTCGCCAGATTTAGCTCTCTCTGACTATGTTTTATTTCCAAATTTGAAAAAATGGCTTCATTACGCACCTTTTTCGCCAGTTTTAGCTCCGTCGGACTACCTTCCATTTCCAAACTTGAAAAAAGGCCTTGTTGGTAAGAGATCTGCCAACAATGAAGAGATAGAGCCCGCGGTTAATGGCTATACTAAGGAGACTGTTCTTACTATAGGGTGACGCATAAGCAACGTTGAGATTTGATCAGTGAATGCATTTTTCGTTTAAGTCTTTTTTTTCGTCTCTTTACAGAATTAACTAAATAATACTTGGGAAATTTATGATGGAAAGGCTCAGCACCGAACAAAGAATAAAAGTTGTTCAATTTATCTTTGAAAGTCATTATTCGATTATTCAGATTATATCGAAATTTCTTTCATGTTCGAAATGCTCCTAGTACTCCAACATTTTACCGATTGGTTCAGCGTTTTGGGCAACAAGGGGCTGTCTATGATCTTCCGCGTGCTAGAAGACCTCGTGCAGTTCGAAATGAAGTGATTGACCATTGTTCGAGTGCAAGCAAGTACTGAGGACAACGCCGAAACTTCCACCAGGCGACGTTTTCAGCAGTTAGAGATGTCTAGGTGGTCTTTGTAAAGAATTTAACATATGTTACATCTTTTCCCATATAAGATGC
>JAHXMU010000048.1:438324-448545 GCA_019455685.1 Philornis downsi | reverse complement strand
AAGGAATACTTGCCCCCTGTAGTCAAGCCAGCTCCTCCTGTAGTGCCCAGCAAACCCCAAGGCTACTTCTACCCTAACAACCCCCAACCTGCCTTTGACTTTTAATTTGTTGTAAACTGTGAAAGCTGTGTTTTTATTGTGTGTAATTAGTCGAAACGAATGAATAATGTTTGTAGTTTAGTTGTTTAAGGATCTGTTTTCTATTTAGTTTTATACCTAAACTCCCAAACCCCATACCCGAGAAAATGCCATATAAAAATATATAAAAACGAAAAAATGTTAACTACTTTGTTGGTATCTTTTCCATGCAAAGACCCAAACAAGTTGCAAAAAAAACAACGAAATAAAAAATATCTAAATTTGAATCTATTAATGGCTATTGGCTAATACCATAGTTCAGAGCAAGAATTGGAAGATTCTAATGCTAGTAAACCGGTTGACCATAAAAACAATTGAAAGACGTGTATTAAATTAGCGCAGGCGCATGATGACGGAATTTGAAATTTTTATTGCCGTATAAATTCCATAGGGAGTTATGGTTATAAACCCGATATAATTAGGATATGACAGCATGAAACTGGAAAGTATGGAATCTTCCGTAAGATAAACTACATTTTATTTGGTTCACCATGATTATGTAATCTGACCAACTAACCTCCGGTGAATGCTATCAAATGCATTAAGAATTAATTATCCGTTAACTACTTTAGTCTGGAAAAAAGTCGTTTTTGACAGATATTGCAAATTAACATTTCAAGATATTTCAGATCTAAACTAATTAAAAAAGTTATAGACGAACAATAATTTAACAATATCTTTTGTACACGTTTCTAATGCTCACTTTGCTATGTGCCGATCATACAATTTTTCAATGCATTAAACGATTTTAGTAAACATTTTCATATTTTATTCAATTTATTCCAATTTAGTTGCAAAAATTTTAGTTATTCGATTAGGAAAATAGAAAAATTGAAGTAAAAACGGAAACGGAAGGAATTGCGGCCTACAGCGACGTGGAAAACCAATAGGTTTGCCATATAAAGGGTGTTCCAACAAGAACGCAAGATTTAAATTTGGCGCCATTCAAAGTGCCGTTGTTTGACATTTGAACAATTGTTATTGTTTGCTAGTAGAGGGTACGAGGTTAGTAAAAATGGAGCGCTACACGAATGAACAACGCATTCTCATTGTGAAATTGTTTTACCAAAATGGTGAAAGGTTTGCGGCTACAGTTCGCAAATTGCGATCAATTTGGGGTCACAATAATGCTCCAAAAGAGTCAACTGTAAAGAGATTAATGGATACATTTGCTAAAACTGCGTCTGTTAGTGATGTAAAGACAACAACGCGCCTTCGACCAGGTCGATCGACCGAAAATGTCGTAGCTGCACGTGATGATGTCGCTCAAACACCATCCACCTCATTTCGACACCGAGCTCAGCAAATTGATTTCTCAAAATCCACTATGCAGCGAATTTTGACGAAAGATTCGCATCTTCATACATACAAAGTTCAATTGACTCAGGAACTGAAGCCAGCTGACCATGGACAGCGAAGGGAGTTCGTTAATTAGGTATTGGAGAGACAACATGAAAATGCTGATTTTGCTGATAAAATCATCTTCAGTGACGAGGCCCATTTCCATCTTGATGGCTTCGTCAATAGGTCGAATTGTCGCATTTGGGGTGAGGAAAATCCTCGAGTGATTCACGAGAAGCAAATGCATCCTCAACGTGTCACTGTGTGGTGTGGATTTTGGGCTGGAGGAATCATTGGGCCTTTTTTTTATAAAAATGAGGCATTTCAAGCGCAAACAGTCAATGGTGTTTGGTATCGTGAAATGATAACCAGTTTTTTCGTGTGCCTAGAATTGAAGAAATTAATGTGGAGGGCATGTGGTTTCAACAAGACGGCGCCAGATGTCATGCAGCCAGAGAAACAATTCAATTGCTGCATCAGTCTTTTAAATCTTGCGTTCTTGTTGGTACACCCTTTATAATATTTTATTTCTGGAATAAAATTTCCATTTAAGTATGTATACTTAGTATATTTAGCAACTTTAACGTAGTTGAAGAGTTATATCGATGTTCTTTTTACGGACTTCGTGCAATTGACACTCAGTGGATATTTTAGGGCAATTTATAGAATCTTAAAGACGATGTTACGGAATTGATGCAAAAGAACATATCGCAGTACCATTCCATGAAAGAAAATTCAATAAGTAAGTAATAAGTAAGACATCCACTATGTCCCAAATTAAATAGAGTTCAGCTTGATAACTAAAATTATAATTTTCGAATAATGATTTTCAAAATACACACTATGCATCTTCATTGGAATCTAAAAATATAAGATTTCCTAAAGATGTTCTATGAGAAATTTAAATGATTACTGTTTTGTTGAAGCAAATCATAACAACCTATTTATTTGGCATCAAGCACTCATCAATAGTTATTGAAAAACGGAGAGACTGTTCTATTTCACCTTATATATCTGCTGATATCGTTATAAAATTTATCGCAAGTTGTCAAAATTTCATAAGGCGAAATCGTCTTCATCCAGTGCATTTTAGCACCTCAATTAAAGAATACGAATAAACCAGTGTCAATTACATACCTATCGAATCAAGGTAATTGACACTGGTTTATCGAAATTATTTAATTTAATTTTTATTTAATTTATTTATTCAGAATTGTAATTTTAAGCCTTGAGGCCTATTTGATTAAATTACAATATTACATCATATCTTCTCCACATTTCAGTAACAAATACGTTATACAACTACAACAATACTAATGTACTGTGCATCTTTATAGCAGACAAATATGACAGTCTACTTCACTTATTAGAATTTTTCACTTTGTATATCTTTCTTCCTAAAAGACGAAATTATAACTTTAATTCGTATTTACAGCTACTCCATTATACAGGGTGTTCGTCGGGAAGGTATACTACTTTGTTTGTTTATAATTTTCGATTAAATGAAAGAGAATGGATCTTATATTGATAAATGTTTTATTTAATATCGACAATTATGTATGGAATACAATATCAGATAAATGTCCTCCTCTGTTAGCCTCACAAATGCGAACACTTTTGGGCACATTTTTCATTACATTCTCACACATTTCACGCGGAATTTCATTAATTTCATCACGAATATTTTGTTTGAGTTGCTCAAGCGTTTCCAATTTGTTTGCATTAACCATGCTTTTCAGATATCCCCACAAAAAGAAGTCTAGAGCAGTCAAATCAGGTGACCGTGGAAGCCAATCAACATCACCATTTCCTGTAATAACTTGTTGTGGAAAGAGATCTCGCAGTAATTCCATTGAATTCCTAGCTGTATACCGTCTTGTTGATACCACATGTTAATCAAGCCCAAAGCATGCAGTTGTGGCGATCAAAAGTTTTCAATCATATCACGATATCACTCCTCATTGACAGTTAACATTAAGCCGTTTTCAGTTTCAAAGAAGTAGGGTACAATGATTCCTCCTGACTAAATTGCACACCAGACTGTCACTTTTAATGGATGCAAAGGTGACTGATGAATAATTTGAAACTATTCTGTTTATTCACATATCCATTCAAATGTAAATGTGCCTCGTCACTCATTATGATTTTTTCATGAAAATTGAGGTTGTCATGGACGAGCTGTAACATCCTATTGGCATACGTAAGACGGCGTAAATGGTCTTGTGGAAGGAGCTTTTGTGTCAACTGAAACAAATGCAAATTCTTGTGCAAAATTGTGGCCAAAGTTGTTCTTTGAAGATCAAGCTCCTGAGCACCGCATCGAATTGAGGTTGATGGATTGTTTTGAACACTTTCTTGAGCAGCAGTAATGTTTTCAGCCGATCTTGCAGTACGTTGTGGTTCATGTTTGGCCCTATCAGCTACTGACCCTCTTTCTTCGAAATCATTCACTGCACGATAAATAGTGCGTCTTGTTGGCATGTTGTTTCTCCCAAAAATTTCACGTAACTTTCTCATCCTCACAGTAATCGATTAAGACACGTTGATTTATCGAATATTTTTCCATAATAAATTTGCCACGTTTCTACTTCACGACTGTCAAATATGAACTGTCAAGACTAATGTTTACCGAAATGGCGGCAAAACAAAGTAGGACGAACACCCTGTATAATGAAAAATTCATTAACAGAATAAATGGTAAAAATTAATAACTACCAGTAATTTTTTTTATGATCTAATTAACTAAATAATTGAGATGCTATACAAGTAATGGCTCAAAAAAAGGGGATGAAAAAATAATAAATTTAGCGATAATCAGTTCCTCGTTGAGAATGAAAAAAAAGATGGAAGGCAAACTGTCTGACGCAAAATATCACAGAAAAAAGAAAAGGGACAAGCGGATAAACTTAGATGGGGAATAGCATTGAAATACACAACAAGTCTCTTTTTGCAAGTGTTTTGGGATAAAAAAAAAAATTTAATGTGTTTGGAAGTTTGTTAAACTGCCTGGCTACTGTTGTATTCATAATTATACTTACATCCATACTTAGGTGGCGACTATAACAAACATACTTACTGGAGTAAAGTTTAAGAAAGTGTCAAAAAATGCCGACTTTTTTAGCTGTGGATTTGATTCTACCCCAGCAAAGTTATTCCCAATGGATCAGTTTTCTCCTTTGTTTCTTTTTCTTTTGGTTGAATTTGAGTTTGTTAGCTTTATTGCCTAAAAAAATTATATACCGACAGAGGCTCCAAGTTACTGCTGAACAAACAGACTTACACATATGGATTTTTATATACATGAATAATATTTTTTGTATTTATAAAGAGTATAGCTAACTTGCAATGCTCACCCAATAAACATGAATCCCAAACTACTCCGCCAAACAAAATCTTCAGGCGAATCTTGGTAGAGTATTAAAGATGAGTTATTAAGATTTTTCATGTTTATCTTTGCTTAATTTTAGGTTTTTATTTTATTTTTATTTCTAAAATCATTTGAAGCCACATCACCATATTCTTCAGTGCTGAATTTGAATCAGAATCATAAAGTTTTCAAGAAAATTTACGTTAAAATTTAGTGAATAATTTGTTATGGTATATTCGCTAAATTTTAATGCCGTAGAAACCTTTACAGTACAATGTAAATTACGCATAAAGGCTTATCCATTTAAGGGTTTTAAAACCGCCGGTCTGGCAAGACCGTTAAATCGCCATCATTTGAATAGTTACTTATTTGGTTAAGGGTTTGCCACTTACGAATATGGATGGTTTAACAATCGAACGTGTGAAAATGTGAACGTGTAGAAATAGTTAAAACTTAGTACAAAAGCGGTGATTCAAACATGAACACTTCTCGTGAATTACGGGGTGATTATGGTTGTCGTAATCGACCTATGTATGCAATGTACACACTGTAGGAAAATATCGCTTCTGTTAGTGAAGGTGTAGCGGAAATCCGAATTTCAATTCAGAGCGCTATGGCCGTTTGATAACCGACTTTTTTTGGCCTGCAATTGAAGATCATGAACTGCACGATATGTGGTTTCAACGAGACGGTGTCACCACCCATACAAAGACCGTGTTTAAGCGGATAATCCCTAAAAGTTGGAGTATTTGAAAACCGATATTCACCAAGTTGTCGCCGAGAAACCGCCCGAAATATGCGAAAAAGTGGTCGAAGGCTACCTCCAAAGTTTCCATTGATACAACCAGTTCAGAGGCTGGTCATTTAAATAACATTGTATTTTGTACATAATGACACTGTCCAAGCATTATAATGAAATACAATTTTCATTGAAATAAAAGCTTTATGTGAGTTTTATATAACTTTACTTTTGAAATTGAAAAAAAAGATAACACTGCGATCGCCGCTTTAATTGCAGTTACGCTCTGAAGAGCTTCTATTTCACACAAATGGACTTTCAACTATGAAAAGCGGTTTGAAGGAGTTAAAAATGTTAAAGAAAATATAAGCTTTGTTTTGAATATAAATCACAAAGCTTTAGAAATTACATCTACGAATATTAAATTCTTCTCCAAATTTCAATTTGAAACAAACAATTTTTAGTTTTATACTGCATAGTCTACGTAATTTATATCTGAGCTAAAATTGAAATATTTCAAATCCTGCACAAAGCTTAAGAATTCCAGATAATATAGTGATATTTATATATTACTGCATTTGTTCCATTTCTAAAAAATGGTTTAATTTCTATCTAAGCTAGCGAAATAGAGGTTCCTTACTTTAAATTTAGGAAATAAAACTCAAAAAAGAGACCATTATTACATTTAATAAATTTTAATTTTTACAAAAAAACAAAAAGCGTCAAAGCTGGTATACGCTGACCCACACTCTGGGCAAGGATGGCCACGGAGTGTCAGCTGGCAAATAGTCACAATGAGTACTGGTTAATGCTATTGTATATCTTTATTATTAGATTAGGTAATTTTATAATAAATATTTACAAATTGTTTAAATACCTATTATATTAGGTATGCAACTGAGTTCCCGCTGTTGGCCAATAGATTTTTTTTTTTTAATTCTGTATTTATTACAATCTGTCCTTGGACATTCAGTAATATTTACATTGGCCTACATACTACTTATATAATAAAATTTTATTTTTATTCGGAAACACTTCCTTGAGTGTGCCTACTGCTATATTCGTCCTGAGTAGCCAGGTCCTGTGTGGTTCTCCTCCTTAGTCTGGCAAATAATGGTGTTTCGTTCATCAGATTGGACGCCAGTTGATTCGGATGTTGTTGAATACGATTCATGTATCTAGCGGAGTATTTTTGGACTTCTTCCTTAATGAAGGGTGTTTTCAATTCTCTATGCTATTGTTTGTTCGAGAAGTATTTGGGTGCACCGGTAATGGTGCCAATAGATGGGGCGCGCTGCAAGTGCTAATAGAGTTTGCAATAACCTAAACGTCATGAGCCAAGCTTAGGCATGTGGCAAACATACCGCCTCGACACAATAGTGATTTTCTTTTGACGTCATATTCTTTGGATTGTGCGAATTTTTTTGCGCCAAATAATCGTCATATGCGGGAAATATCGATTTTCATTTTTCAATCAAAGAAAATGGCGGCTGAAGCTCATCGGAGATGTTGCTTTGAGTGAAACAACGTGTCGAGATTGATTCCGTCGCTTTAAATACGGTGATTTTGATGTTGACGACCGTTAGCGTGAAGGAAGACGAAAAACCTTCGAAGACACAGAATTGATGGCATTGCTTGATGGGGAGCCGCGTCAAACGCAGGTAAAGCTTGCTTCAGTATTATGGGTTACCCGCCAAGCCATTTACGCGCAATTGCATGCGTTGGGAATGATTCAAAAGCAAGGAACTTGGATTCCATATGAGTTGAAGCCAATGGACGTTGAACGTCGTTTTTTCGCCTGTGAATAACTGCTTCAGCGCCAAAAAAGGAAGGGGTTTCTTCATCGTATTGTAACGGGTGATGAAAAATGGATTCATTACAGCAATTCATTGCGAAAGTTATGCTCTGTATTTGGTGGGATCAGGTCGATGTTATTTATTACGAGCTGTTGAAACCAAGCAAAATCATTACTGGGCATCGGTATCGACTTCAATTGATGCGACTGAGCGGAGCTCTGTGCGATAAACGCCCACAATACGCAGAGAGGCACAAAAAAGTGATTCTTCAGCGTGACAACGCTCGGCCTCACGTGATCAGGCCCGTTAAAACCTACCTGGAAACTTTGAAATGGGAAGTCTTACTCCACCCGCCATATTCTTCAGATATTGCGCGTCCGATTATCACATGTTCCGGTCTGGCTGACAGTTGCACAGTTCCACTCATGTGACAACATCAAGGTATGGCTAAATTCGTGGATAGCCTCAAAAGATGCTCAATTTTACCGTGGCGGAATTCGAGCTTTGCCAGAAAGAGAGGGTAAAGTAGTAATTAGTGATGGGCAATACTTTCAACGAATCATTTGTAATTGTGTTTTCATAATAAAATTGCAGTTTTATAAAAAAAAAAACAACGAGGACTTAAGTAGCGGACCTAATATTTAAATTTGAACTTTTTTTGAACAGATTTGAATTCAGATGCAATCATATATTGACTTGATCTAATAAGTGGCCTTCCAAGGTTGATCACTTGTAGTAGACAACCACTAAGACATGTCAGCCACTAAGACACTAAAACCGTTATTGTGACACGAGTTTACCTTTTACTGATTGGATATAAAAATTATCTATATAAAGGGTGTCCCAACAATAACGCAAGATTTAAATTTGGCGCCATCCGAAGTGTCATTGTTTGATATTTGAACAATTATTATTGTTTGCTAGTACGAGGTACGAGGTTAGTAAAAATGGAGCTCTACACGAATGAACAACTCATTCTCATTGTGAAATTGTTTTACCAAAATGGTGAAAGTTTTGCGGCTACAGTTCGCAAATTGGTCACAATAATGCTCCAAAAGAGTCAACTGTAAGGAGATTAATCGATAAATTCCTGTCTGTTAGTGATGTAAAGACAACAACGCGCCTTCGACCGGGTCGATCGATCGAAGATGTCGCAGCTGTACGTGATGATGTCGCTCAAACTCCATCCACCTCAATTCGACACCGAGATCAGCAAATTGGTGTCTCCAAATCCACTATGCAGCGAATTTTGACGAAAGATTTGCATCTTCATGCATACAAAGTTCAATTGACTCAAGAACTGAAGCCAGCTGACCATGGACAGTAAAGGGAGTCCGTTAATTGGGTATTGGAGAGACAACATGAAAATGCTGATTTTGCCGATAAAATCATCTTCAGTGACGAGGCCCATTTCCATCTTGATGGCTTCGTCAATGGGCAAAATTGTCACATTTGGGGTGAGGAAAATCTTCGAGTGATTGACGAGAAGCAAATGCATCCTCAACGTGTCACTGTGTGGAGTGGATTTTGGGATGGAGGAATCATGAGGAAGGAAAATGAGACATGTCAAGCGCAAACAGTCGATAGTGTTCGGTATCGTGAAATGATAACCAGTTTTTTCGTGCCTAGAATTGAAGAAATAAATGTGGAGGACATGTGGTTTCAACAAGACCATATATGTGTTTTATTCAAAATATAAATCTTGCGTTCTTGTAGGGACACCCTATATTTGAATTGTCTATTGGAAAAAGAAACTAAGAAAAGCAATAATAGTTATTTTTTTATACTTTACAATCTTAATTTTGCACTTAAATATTAACATAAATTATCAAAAGCCACATTCAATACTCGCACGTGTCAAATAATTGCAACAATGTTTTTGTTTAGACTATTGTAGTTTCACTTCTATTGGTCATGGTGCAAATTACACTTAGCGTTGTTTTCTACTTTTCTTATTGCGGTCGTCGTCTGTGGTTCATCTTGCTTACTTAGCTGTTGATGTAACTTTGTGCAGTATTACTAAGGAATGCAAAATATAGAGAAATATGATAGAAGAGAATATACTATTTTAATTTCTCGTGCTCTCACCAATTCCGGAAAAATTCACAAAAAAAATTCTACAGCCGTTTTGAAAAATATATTGGAAGTAAACAATCAGAAAAAATGAAATGGAATATACAAAAAATGGTTTAAAAAACCTCTCCAAATTAAGTATATCCGATCGATCTTCACTGTGTATGTAGAAAACATAATAGAGATCTAAGGAGGCACATTGACATAGCCAGAATAAATGTAAAATCTGGCCGGGTAGATCAATTACGAAAAAAACTTGATCATACCTGGTCAATAAATTGTGGTAATTTAACGTGGGTCTCACTTCGAAAGCCTTAGCCACGGTGTGCCATCACACATGGGACTGTTGTATATTTGCATTTGTGACAGTCAGCGCCCTTCCAGACTAATCTCGGAAGGGTTGGTCGAAGCACCTCTGAGATAAGAAGCATATCCGCTTTGAAAATTTCCTCAGGTTTTGCTTCCTATCTCTAGCTAAAGTACCTTTGAAGTGACTGGTATGAAGTGAACTTCCTCCCGGTACATAGTGTGGTAAATCACAAATCTAACTGGACAAAATTAATAAATTGCGTAGGGTTTACATCTCACTTATGTATTGAACAAAAAATGAGTTCAAATTTATAAATGACTAGCCGACCCGGCAAACGTTGCTTTGCCTTCAAATTTTATTTTTATTGGAAATGTTTCATGCCAATCGGTATATTATAATAAGAAAGGCCATGGATATTTAATTTATGGTTTGTATGGGAGGTACCACGCCCCATTGT
>JAHXMU010000048.1:395372-438314 GCA_019455685.1 Philornis downsi | reverse complement strand
ATGTACCAAATGTTGTTCAAATACCGTAAACAGGAGCAGAAGTATTGGATATTTAATTTATGGTTTGTATGGGAGGTACCACGCCCCATTGTCCAATTGGACCGAATTGTAAATCTAAACCATCCCGGGCACCACCCAGACGCATATACAAAAATTTATGCAAAGCGGTCCAGCCATTTAGGAGGAGTTCACTTACAACGCCCGTACAGTAGAATTATATATATAAAGATTGTAAAAAATCAACTTTTTTTAGAAAAAAAGTTTTTTTTTTAATAAAATGACGAACATTCGTGTAGGAGGGCAAAAGATTTTTGCATTTTGTGTTGAGTTTTATCTGAATAACATCGTATTAATGTTTCGACAAATTAGCATCAACCATTAAAGATAAGGCTTCATGGGGAGAAAGGCTCCTTAAAGGCTCAGAGCTAAATCTCTTGCGTATCTTTTTCCCTTCCGTATTTTTACTGAATGAAGCATCCGATAGATCTTTCACAAGACTAGCTGAATCTCGTTTGCGAAACACTTGCTCAATAGATTTAATAATTTCCCGATGGTCAGTTGAATCTAAAAGGTTTTGGATCTTTCTTTTTTTCTCTTTTTCACTACAGTCATGAAAGTTTTTCGGTTTTCTCCCAGCTTTTTTACAACTTTTCGGTTGTACACTTTTAGGCAATATGTACGGTTCATCAAGCCAAATTGAATTTGATGTTAAGAAACGGTACGATGTCTTCTACTTTGTATCCATTTTTCGGCTAGCTTAAAACAAATAATATTTATGTTTGCCTTAAGATTTCTTTCCACGCCTTCTGGTATATTTTGAAGACTATATCTAACCATTATTAATGTCAAAAAGGCGTCTTTGCGATTTATTTTGGGAGTTTTTATCCATTCTTCAAAATTGTCCTTTCTCGAAAGAGTCATACTGGAAAAGCATACGCAAAAATGCGCAAGATGTTTTTGATTTACTTTAAAGCGAATACCTGAAAGATTAACCAAAATATAGATCTACACCGGAACTATCCGAAATAAATAACTTTAACTCTACTTGAAAAAAGGAAATATTTTATTTTTTGCATTTTCTGAACTTCTCACAAAAAAAAAAAAAAAAAAAAAATTTAATACTTCCAATGGAAATATTTAAATGAAAATTGTAATATATTTTCTTGAAATACAGCTTAATAATAACACAAAAAAAAATTATGACAATAAAATCACCGTGGACTCGTTAATCATAGAACAAAGTCATACAAATAATACGCTTCTCTTTGAAATCTGAATGCACCTGTTGACAACAACTGACTTTAAAGCTCAATTTTTCCTAATCAGAGCTAAAAACAATCAAACAAAAACGGAATTACAGTTACCTATTGTATTGAGACGCTCATTAAACGATCAGAAGGAATGTTGCCAGACATTTTTTTTTGAACTTTTTCTAGCAAAATTTGTGAATTACCACAGTGTGCGGTAGGGAGTGAAGTCTATCTAGACACCTCAACATAATCGACGAAGAACAGTGTTTTCCAAGTTTCCACATTACCTTGAGGAGAACCTGATGTAAAACCAGATCACTGACAACAAGTGTGCTGCTAACAACAGCCAGCACGATGCTCCCACAAGGGGTCCTATGCCACGTTCAGGTAAAACCAAACTATTCTTAGGGCCCCTGATCTCCCGTGCTATTAGAAAAGAAAACCCTCTGGCCAGAGTTTCGCAGACAAAAGCTGCTGCAGTTTCGTTACATCATACCTCCCGTGGAACTGGTTGTCCATCGTATACGCTTGCACGAAACCCAGACACGAACCCGGAACAGGTCGCAGCTGCACGCTCTTGTACTATGCAAATGCATACAGAAAACAGGGATGCTGCTACAACACACATTCACATTAGCACGCGTCAGGCATTTAGCATTAGGTATTACCATTGTACAATACATATGGCTGTTTATCTCCGCAACACAACCTCTAAACCTTAACAGCAAACAAAATGAAAGCTACCTAATCTAACTCCCTCTCCTACCTCGACGCCTTGCAAACAATCTGACTGCAAAATGAAGCGCTTCGGCCTGTTTGTTGAAGACGACATGTCCGTCGCCTCCCAATTGTCCCCAACCATCATAATTCCTACTGCGTACAAGTTCCTAATGTCATCATACAGAAGACAGTCCCATAAAACGTGCTTCCAATCTTCTATCTGATGCCCACAGTCACAATACCTGGTCAAGTAAAACTTTATTTTTTTTTTTTGGATTTTTTTTTTTTTTCTTTGCAATTTTATTTATTCTTAACGCCAATAGTTTCTGAGATATAAACCAAAGGAATGTCCAAAAAGAAAGGAGGTTGTTTAGAATTATGATCAAAACGATCAACTCAATCTTTGAGATTAATGTTAACATCGTATTTCTATACAAAAATTGGGCACTGGTGTTTCAAAAGTATGCTATTGAGTTATGTATATTGACTCTCGTTGAAACAAGTAGACAGGCACAAATTTCGACCGAGCCGAACGTAATAAACTTATCACTATGGATTTTGTATACTTGGATGTATTGAATCTTTGTCGGGCATGTGGACGTGCTAAAAAACATTATCTTTTCATACATTACAAAACGTTGTATCATATTTTTGAAGTAGAAACAATATTTCTTGTTATTGTTCAATAACAATGCCCATTGTTAGGACAGTCACTTATAATTCCGTGTCTTTCTGTGTCCATGCAATCCCATATGATGCACTTAACGCAAAGATCGAAAAGATATTAGAAATATTCCATGAAAGTACTATTTTTGAGAGATATATTCATTTTTTTGTATTATCAAGTTTTTCCTGTCGGATCAATTTGTCTTAATTGTGACATTTGCGAGACATACTACAAAATACGTACCGACTCTTCGTCAAATATTGTATATGTCAGTTTATATTTATATCAAAAAATGTAATGCCTAAAGGGGAACTTGTAAAGTATGAAGCATCTTTTGACCAAATGTCTTTGGCTGGTAGAAACCTATGAAAACCTGACAGCCAATTTGACTGAATTTTCAAAATTCAGTCTGCCCTAACTTCAGTCCGTTGCTTTGGTTTATAATGCTTGGTAGAATTTGAACAAATTGCACTTCTAAACGCGCTCCTTCTGGTACTTTCCACACAAATTGAATGATTTAACGAATTTATAATTTTCTGCAGAAATTACAATTCGTAGACTGGCAATTGTATTGTATTGCAATGCCTATTCTAAATATATCTATACCTACATATAGAATTTTTTTCTTTCTTCTCTTTCATCTTAAAATAAAGGACATCCAAACAAGAATGCAAGATTTAAATGATTGATGCAGCAATAGAATTGTTTCTCTGGCTGTAAGACATGTGGCGCCGTCTTGTTGAAACCACATGCCCTCCACATTCATTTCTTCAATTCTAGGCACGAAAAAACTGGTTATCATTTCACGATACCGAACACCATTGACTGTTTTTTTTTTAAGTCTTGCGTTCTTGTTGGGACACTCTTTATAAATTGTGATGTTTGGGGCAGTTATATTATCCTTTTTGGTGCCTCCAATATAAACAATTTGGAACAATGGCATTTTGTCTCTGTTAGAATTTTTGGAGTCTTTGCTTGAATTCACTAGAAATTCGCGCAAACTCACATTTTACATCTCTGTTGACAGAAAAACTAGACTCCTATGAAAATATTCTGAGCAGGATTCCACAAATATTTTGCCAAATACCCTCTCATGAGATTTCCCCTTTGCTTGTACACTCATTTGAGCAGTAAAAATATCTGCTGTAGCATAAAACTGGGCTGTAAACTGATTGTGAATGATATGATTTTGCTACCAGAATTGAAATGTCCCAACATCCATGACTTAAACCAATATACAGAGTTTGTTTCTTAACTCTTTTGTCGTTCAAATCAGCCGTTTGGTGGCATTTCTTGAATGTTTGATTTGTTTTATAACATGTTTTATAACATGTTTGTAATTTTCGATTAAATGACCAAAAAGGAAACACAACATTACCACTTGGAAATGTCAACCAATGAGGGATTTATATCATATATGTCACATGAAAAAAATACGTAGGAGACCTAACCACATGTGATTCAATGCTATATTCAAAGCACGTATTTGCAAAGTGATGGTTATTTGTAAACAGGGTGGCTGATGAACATTGTTATCAAGATGATATTAAAATATGTTGAAGTATTTTTTTCTATCCAGAACTAAGCCGAAAGATAGCCCCTTTCAGCATAATGTAAGTTGTTATACAAGCAGGGAGATTACAGCGAAAATTCCCCAACAATAATCGGATTTCAAGACACTCATCATTTCATTGGCCTTCAATCTCCCCTGAATAATTTTTTCTTACAATCTTAATGAAATTAAGAAGCGTCCAAGACAAAATCAACAAATCTGGATGATTTAAAGAATTATAAAGGGTGACGCAACAAGAACGCAAAGTTTAAATTTGGCGCCATTCGAAGTGTCATTGTTTGACATTTGAACAATTGTTATTGTTCGCTAGTAGAAGGTACGAGGTTAGTAAAAATGGAGCGCTACACGAATGAACAACGCATTCTCATTGTGAAATTGTCTAACCAAATTGGTGAAGGTTTTGCGGCTACAGTTCGCAAATTACGATCAATTTGGGGTCACAATAATGCTCCAAAAGAGTCAACTGTAAAGAGATTAATAGATAAATTTGCCAAAACTGGGTCTGTTACTGATGTAAAGACAACAACGCGCCTTCGACCTGGTCGATCGACCGAAAATGTCGCAGCTGTACATGATGATGTCGCTCAAACTCCATCCACCTCAATTGGACACTGAGCTCAGCAAATTGGTGTCTCCAGATCTACTATGCAGCGAATTTTGACAGAAGATTTGCATCTTCATGCATACAAAGTTCAATTGACTCAGAAACTGAAGCCAGCTGACCATGGACAGCGAAGGGAATTCGTTAATTAGGTATTGAAGAGACAACATGAAAATGCTGATTTCATCTTCAGTGACGAGGCCCATTTCTATCTTGATGGCTTCGCCAATAGGCAGAATTGTCGCATTTGGGGTGAGGAAAATCCTCGACTGATTCACGAGAAGCAAGTGCATCCTCAACGTGTCACAGTGTGGTGTGGATTTTGGGCTGGAGGAATCATTGGACCTTTTTGTTATGAAAATGAGGCATGTCCAGCGCAAACAGTCAATGGTGTCCGGTATCGTGAAATGATAACCAGTTTTGCCTAGAAGTAATGAAATGAATGTGGAGGGCATGTGGTTTCAACAAGACGGCGCCACATGCCATACGTCCGGAGAAACAGTTCAAGTGCTGCATTGGTCACTTCCCGGTCGTGTTATTTCGCGTTTTGGAGACCAGAATTGGCCGCCTAGATCGTGCGATTTAACACCACTAGACTTTTTTCTTTTTTTTTGGGGGGGTTTTTTGAAGTCGATGGTTTACGCAAATAAGCCGACGACGACTCAAGTCTTAAAAGAGGAAATTGGTAGCTGCATTAATGAAATACTGCAGCATTTATGCAAAACGGTCATTGGAAATTTCATTAAAAGATCGCGTGTGTGCCAGCAAAGCCGCGGGAGGCCATCTGCCCGATGTGGTGTTCCATACTTAACCTCATTCTGTCTACTTTACGATATAATAGAGTTTTAAGATTTATTTTTAATATCTGTGTTTTATTTAAAATTTAAATCTTGCATTCTTATTGGGGCAGTCCTTACAAACATTGCAATTCCATTAATTTCCAAATATTAAAGTAAATGTAAATTGCATTACATCTAAAGTCAGATAAACAGAATTCTGTTTTCATAAATGGCTGTAAAAACGGCATTCTGTTTTGCAGTATTATTCCCAAACAGAATATGGAGACGAAAAATTTGATGTTTGATGCAAATTCAGTCTTACTTGAAGTAAACGTTGGGAATATTTACTGCTGCCTCAAAAAGGAATTAATGTTTTGATATATCATTATCAAAATAATTTTAACATTTGGTTCAAACACATCAAATTTGACTGAGCCAGAATACTAAAACAATTAGTAAAACAGAAAACTTAAATTTAGCTTGTGTATCAAAAATGAAATAAAAAAGATTTTCTTCCATTCACTGAGCTTACAGTCGTTTTCTTCTCAGACTCAGACTCCATTCAGCCTACAAGTTACAAACTAAATATCGGAAAAAAGTAAATTTCATCAAACATCGGTTGTTTTCTATATTTTAGCTACATTAAAATTCTCCCACGTTTAGATAATGGTGAAATTGAGCAATAAATTGAGCAAACCTGAACTGCGTTTGTGTCTTAAGTCTTTTGTTACTTGACAACTCTACGCATGCTAATATTTATAACCGCATTAAATCGGCAAGCCTAAAATTATACTTTAATAAAGAAAGAACTCGTTCAAAATGTTGATTTTGGAGTAAAATGATAGAAAAATGTCTGTGGTGATACATTGAAATGAACACACTACCCTTAGTCATATATCAAAAATTATTCCAATTTAAATAATAAATTTAAAAGCACATAAATATTCATAGCACTCATTAATAAGTTAATAAATTTTGAGAAGCACCAAACAGTGGCGAATGAAATCAACTAAATTCCAATAAAACGTTAAGAATGTGTTTATTTTTTGGGCGATTAATATTAAGACACCGTTTCGAATCAGTTGAATAATTTAAACATTTTTAACAAGCTAACTAAATAAAGTTCGCTTTAGGTATTGCTGGTTTTCAGATTTTTGAGAAAAAAATGTTAATCAATACGCGTACTTTTAGACTCAATGAATGGAACTCGTTGCTTAATACGGGTTTGAATATTACACATTGATTTATTGCAGATGAAATAACAAAAAATAGGTGCCAGTGAAATTGATAATCCGAATTGCGTTGAGATGTATAAAGAATTTGTAGAACAGGGTCTAAGCATTCTGAAACAAGTAAATAGGCGCAACATTGACGGGCATCATAAGTTTGGTTTAGTCGAAGCGTTTCAAAAATTACTTTTTGCTATACATAATCTATCTAATTAATTTATTATTCATTAATCATACTCAGAACAATTATGATCCCCAACAAATGGTCTCTTCGCTCACCCATCAACGAACAGTGTTTATATAAAGTTAACAAAAAACGAATAAAATTAACGAATAAATGGTAAAAGGAGAAAAATTTCTGAAAAAGGATCATATTCTCAAAAGTCAGATTTAGTCCCTCTGTGATAGGATCATAGCATTGTAAGTGAAAGTGCTAAAAAACAACCTTTTTCATATTTTAGAAGAGAAAATTTGTATTATTGTATATTTTCTTCAAAGTTCATGACCTAGCAAGGCTCTTGCTCATACATAGGAGCGCAACTAAATTCTCGCTGTTTCCCTTTTTTTTTATAAAAATGCAACTTTATTGTGAAAACATGTTTACTTATAATTCATTGAAAGTACAGCCCATCGTTAGCTACTACTTTCCCCCATCTTTCTGACAAACCTCGAATTACGCCATGGTAAAACTGTTCAAGTTTTGAGGCTATCCACGAATCGAGCCAATCCTTAATGTCGTCGTATTGGTGGAACTGCTGGTCAGCCAGACCACGTGTCATCGAACGGAACAAGTGATAATCGGACGGCGCAATATCTAAAAAATATGGCGGATGGGATAAGACTTCCCATTTCTGCTGTTCGAAGTAGGTTTTAACACATTTGGCCACGTGAGGCCAAGCGGTGTCATGCCGAAGAATCACTTTTTCGTGCATCTCCGCGTATTGTGGGCATTTCTTGCACAGAGCTCGGCTCACTCGCATCAATTGACGTCGATACCGATGCCCAGTAATGCTTTTGCTTGGTTTCAACAGCTCATAATAAATAACATGGACGTGGTCCTACCAAATACAGAGCATAACCTTCGCAACGTGAATATTCAGCCGAGGCGAAAACGTAGAAGCATTACCGGGCATGACTTTCTTTTCTTTAGATTGCTGTAATCAATCCATTTTCATCACCCTTTACCATACGATGAAGGAAATCCTTCCTTTTTTGCCGCTGAAGTAGTTGTTCGTAGGCGAAAAATCGATGCTCAACGTCCATTGGCTTTAACTCATAAGGAACTTGATTTTAAATCATTCCCAACGCATGTAATCGCTTGGAAATGGTTTGACGGGTAACTTCTAATACTGCAGCAAGCTCTACCTGCGTTTGATATGGATCCCTATCAAGCACTGCCTTTAATTCAGTGTCTTCGAGGGTTTTTCGTCTTCCTCCACGCAAACGGTCGTCAACATCAAAATCACCGTCTGTAAAGCGATGGAACCAATCTCAACACGTTGCTTCACTTAAAGCAGTATCTCCGTAAAGGTTTGAAGCTCTCGCAGAGCTTCAGCCGCCGTTTTGTTCGATTGAAAGAAGAAAATCAATACTTCCCGCTCATGACGATTATTTGACGTATAATCTTTCACACAACCAAAAGAATATGACGTCAAACGAAAATCACTATTGTGTCGAGGCGATATGTTTACCATATGCCTAAATGTCATGAGCCAAAACATTTAGGTTATGGCAGAATCGACTACCGTGTACAGCTGGCGCCATCTATTGGCAAACAACGGGAACTTAGTTGCGTTGGCTTCAGTTCCTGAATCAATTGAACTTTGTATGCCTGAAGATGCAAATTTTTCGTCAAAATTCGCTGCATAGTGGATTTGGAGACACCAATTTGCTGAGCTCGGTGTCGAATTGAGGTGGTTGGAGTTTAAGCGACATCATCACGTATAGCTGCAACATTTTCGGTCGATCGACCTGGTCGAAGGCGCGTTGTTGTCTTTACATCACTAACAGACCCAGTTTTGGCAAATTTATCCATTAATCTCTTTACAGTTGACTCTTTTGAAGCATTATTGTGACCCCAACTTGATCGCAATTTGCGAACTGTAGCCGCAAAACTTGCACCATTTTGGTAAAACAATTTCACAATGAGAATGCGTTGTTCATTCGTGTAGCGCCCCATTTTTACTTACCTCGTACCTTCTACTAGCAAACAATAACAATTGTTCAAATGTCAAACAATGGCACTTCAAATGGCGCCAAATTTCAATCTTGAGTTCTCGTTGGGACACCCTTTATATTATATTTTGATTATTTTATAACTTATTCTATTTATATATTCTTTTTCTTTATATTCTATGATAACACAAATATTATTGCGCAACTTGCAAGCAAAATCTTCTCTCGAAAACGGAAAGAAATGTGATATAATTGGCATAATAATACTGTATTGGAATAATTATAATTATTATAATTATATTCGATAGCATTGCATTTATCTAGTGGATATTAAAGCCCTATTGACTCCTTTGACGAGCATTGACCTCTTTTTTCGCATTCCTAATTAGTTTTACATTGTTACAGATGTGGTCTTGACCGACTATTCGCGCTGCATCAGCCTGTTTCACGTTTCTGCACAGTTTGAAGTTAACAAAAACCTATAAATTCAAATTATTATTAAATGTATGCAAATTTTTGTTTTATTTCACATATGTTAGAGATTCAATACATAATCTTTGAAGCAACATGAAGTCTATACACATAAGAGCCACAATATTATTTAGTCAAACAGTGTTTTTGGCTATATTTTTGATGGCATATAAAATTTGTCTAAAATAACAGACATATGCAGTTTCCCATTTTAGCCAGAGAAACACAACACCTTTGTTGCTGTTAAGAAAAACGTAATAATATTCAAGCATACAATACTCATTTTGCTAATATCTAAATATTGCACTTGCAATACCTTGGAATAAATGTGTCTTTTAAATAAACAAACATTTTTGTGTAATTTAGATATTTTCTTTGCTAAATAACAGCTTCCATATGAGAGGACCGTAAAAGAAGTAAAAATACCGACAACAAGGTAAACAACAGCAACAATATAATTGCTGCAACATCGTTAATCTCCGGCGGTAGAAGCTTAAGCTATGCCACCAACAATATGACCAGCCATACCGGCCATACCGCTTGTAAATCTCATCGCTAATGTGAAGAGCTTATGCTTATAGTTGGTTTCAGTTTCCAAAAATTAAAAGAATGAATCCGTCAACGAATCAAGCGTATTGTCGATTTCATTAGCAATTTGTGGTCTGTAGGTCTCAAGATCATTTGGAGTTCACAGTATACGAAAAAAATTGTTTATGTGGGGAATGATATATTGATATTAAATTGGCAAGCTTTAGTTGTAAATGAGTTTTCTTGTTTAAAGCTTCTATAATCAATTCTGTTTAAAAGCGAATTAGTGCTTTTCAAGAAAAACGGGTAGAAACTCAAGCTGCGATAAGAATTTCAAGGCTAAAGTAGGTGGTGGTTATATGTAAATTAGGATTCTCATCAAAATCGGAGCATTGAATTAATGTCACGCTAAATCGTAAATGCAATTGAAATGGAAGAAAAAGTGGCATTCTTTCATTTAAAACAAATATATTAAATGTGGCGTAATCCACATTGGTTTAGTGATGCTGAGTTTTATCACTAATATAATACAGGGTGGGCCATAAGGGTGTTGGCGGTTTAAATATTCAATCAAAAAAAAACTACGAAACATAAAAAAAATATATTTGTATTTTTAAAAAGTAGAAGCATGGGAATTTTTAAGACTTAAAAATAATGTTGTACAAATGGTTTCCCTCGGCTGCTTGACACTCTTGGAACCGAAGTCGCAAATTTTGGAAAACTCGTTGAAAAGTTGTTCTCGGTATTTTGTTACTTTCCTGAATAATGTTCCTCTTCAACTGCTCTAAATTGGTCGTATTATTCTCGTATACTACCGATTTGAGGTAGCCCCATAGAAAATAATCGCATGGATCGGGAGAGGAGAGATCGGGGCTACGTGGGGGCCATTTAATATCCCCCCTTTTCAAAATGAGTTTTCCAGGAAAAACATTTTTCAGCAGCTCTATGGATACCCTAGCCGTATGAGATGTGGCCCCATTCTGTTGAAACCACATCCTCGAGGTATTGCCTTGAAGTTCTTGCAAAGCTGGCACCAAAAAGTCTGCTAGCATGTTGCAATAATTGTTCGCTCTAACCGTCATCGCATGCCCTCTTTCGTCCTCAAAAAAGTATGGTCCAATAATACCGGTTGACGTTATCCCAGCCCACACGACAAGCTTAGGGCTGTGAAGTGGACGTTCATGTAAGCGTCGGGGATTAGTCTCGGACCAGAACCGACAATTTTGCTTGTTCACATGGCCATTAAGGTGAAAATTGGCCTCATCACTAAAAATCACGTTGTTGAAATTGTTGAACCGCTCTAGCATCAAATTGACAAAGTTATGTCGGTTATTGGCATCATCGGGTTTTAATTCTTGGACTATCTGAATCTTAAAAACCTTCAAATGCAAATCACGTTTCAAAATTCGTCGTAAAGTTGTTCTTTTGACATCCAAAGACGAACTTCTCTTACGTGTTGACTGTTGCGGATTTCGCTGAACTGAAACACGAACACGCTCCACAATGTCGGCTGATCTTGCAGAAACTGGGCGACCACGAACCGTAATTGGTACTGTTGAGCCGGTTGTTTCGAACATTCTGATCCATTTTCGTATCACATTGGCGCTTGGAACTTCACTTAAATCGTGTAAACCGTGTTCATGTCGATACAAACGTCGTGCAGTAATCACTGATTTATTGTTTTCGTCATACGCTCGGACACAAAATGCACCCTGCACTCCCGTGTACGGCTCCATGGCGACTAAATTTCCAGGAAGCGGCGCAGCGAACAACATATCCCCCCGCTGCCCCGCGCCGCGCGTTACCGAGAAATTGAAGAATTAAATCGCCAACACACATATGGCCCACCCTGTATATGTAGTAATAGAGCTAACAACATTTATATCGTTCGACTCCGAATCATTTGCTAATGTAATTTAGAGACGTCCCTCTATCTACATGTTTGTCCAGATGTTTCTGAAAACAGGAGACATATGGTAGTTAGGATACAATACAAATCGACTTATGCATTTTGACTTTTTGATTAACGACCCTGTTGATATTGGGCTGGGATTGAGGATCTGGGCAAGATCTGAGAACGTTACGTATGCGGCTTGATTAAATTTCACACATGTATATATAGCTGAAGTGCTGGCCATCTTAAACTCTCAAAAAAGGCCTCTTCAGGTTTAACAGAGTCTGAACAATGAGGTTGTAAATGCGGTACATCGGATATAATTTTTTATCACATTGTCAAATTAATCTTTTTGCTATGACTGAGAAAATTGTAACGTGATCGGAATGGACATCGAAAAGGGTAGCTTTAGAAATATTTATTTTTATTTTTTTCCAATTTTTTTACATTAAAAAAGGTAATTGAAGAACGACGTTGTCTGAAGGATATATTTTAAATGCCATTACAAAATCTATTGAACGTGAAAAATGCCTAAATTCTAAATTTGCGAAAAATATCAAAATTTTCCAACTTTTGGAATGAAAGAAATCAAACTTTCGATTATATCAGGACGGACTATTAGATAATAAATAACAAATTTATATTTTTCTAAAGGGTAACATTATCTAGAATATGTTTACACCATTTCCGACTTACAAAATCGTCTATTAGATGCGGCTGACATATTTGAACAAACATTTTATTTTAAGGCAAAATATTCATAAACTCTGCACTTGCCCCACAATTATAAAACGTGTACTTACAATTTGATATACGGGGTAGCGCACCAATTGAGCTTTGAGTGCAGTCCAAAGTTAGCCCTCCTAACAAAGAAGACACAAAAAAGTTTGCAAAAATTTCCTTTATTTTTCAACAGAATCTCCTTTTATCTGAAATCATTTGTTCCAGGAATATTCAATAGCTTTTATAGCCTGTTTATAGTAAGAACTGTCAAACTCCTTAAAATAGCCATTAACCACAGACTCCACCTTTTCAAATCTTTTACCACCGAGTCATTTTTTCAAGTTTGGAAATAGAATATAGGACGAGGTAGCTAAATCTGGCAAATAAGGTGCGTGATAAAGCAATTCGAACTCTATTTAATTAATTTTGGCCATCGCAATAGTGGAAGTGTAAACTGGAGCAATGTCTTGATGAAACAACATTTTTTTTTTTCGCCAAAAATACGACCTTTCTTAACCGTGTCTTTCGTGGAGATCAGCTTGGCAGCTCGTACGGCCCCGTTTAAACTCTGCTACCCAATATTTTACTAAGGAGAAGACTCTCACAGAGTAGAATCTAGTTCCGCTTTAATATTAATTAGACTGCGGTCTTTCAAATGGAAATATTGAATTACATAACGGTGGGCAATTTTTTCCATGTTTACAAATTCGCTGATATCGTTTATTTTTGAATGGCTCAAATGAAATTACTAAACGAACATGTTCTTCTTTTTAGGTGGCGACTGGAAAAGATATACTTATCTATTATACGCCACCCGTAGTAAATAATTCTAAACACTTCAATCTTCTGCGGTTCTCCTCCAATTCGTCACACCAAGTTCCGATGAAACAACACTACACAAACATGGCGCCTTGAAACTTGAAACATATGTTTTACACGGTTGCCACTCTTCACCAAAATATTTTTTTTAACTACTGGCACCATCTATACGTCAGGTCGGCTAGTTCTGAAACGACCCTCGTACAAATTCAAATGTTACAACAGTTTTTTTTATCAACGTATCTCATTTATTTATTTTATTTTATAGAAAATGGAATTGTTTTATGTATAATAACTAAATGACCTCCATGCTCATTCGAACATACGAGTATGTGACATCTGATCAGAAAATTATTCATTCGCCTAAATTTTTATTTTATTGGACTGCTTCAATTCAGTCAAATTTGCTGAATTCATTTTGAATACTTTTTGATAATAACCCCATAAAGAAAAGTCTGGTGCAGTTGTGTTAGGTGACCTTTTGGGCCAGCGAAAAGTGAAGTTTCTTGCTACGAATTTGTTTGGGAATTTTCCTTGGAGCTCCGCCATAACTGGCCTGGCTATGTGTGTGTACATCTTGCTGGAACCAAATGCTGCTGAAACCGATGTTTCTCCGACGCAGTTCTGGGTAAAAACTCCTCTAACTTATTTAAAAAACGGTCCGCATTGAGAGTGAGAGTAGCACAATTCGTGTGCCACCCTCAATATGAAACTTCCAGAAACGCTGAAAATGCATAGTAATTTATAAAAATATGTAAATCTCAATTTTAGGTATTTGTTTCCTTTTGCCGATTGTGGGATTATTTTCCAAAGTATTTAAAATATTATAATGTTCTTGCTTATACTCCCAAATTTTTTATCGCAAATATAATTTTGTGTCCCGAATAGCTAAAAATGTTACGGAAGGCTTACGGTGAATCAGCTTTATCAAGCTTCAGCTTTATTAGTGGTACAAAATAATAATCACCTCAGAGTCAGAGAAATAAGTGATGAATTTATTGTGTCTTTGCTTGTCACTTTTTTTTGGGTATACAATGGGTTGCCACTGACTTAGTTCCGAAAAACCTGAATTTTCTTTAAAAACTCAACAATGTGAAGCTCGTTGAAAGCACGCAAGAATGATCCAACGTCTAATTCATAAAATGCATTAAACTTGGTGGTGAGACATGGATTTACAGGTTTGACATGCAAAGCAGTCAAAACAGTCACGTCAAAATCGATCAAAAGTCAGGTAATGTCGATTGTTACCACTTTTAGGCTCCTGTTTTTACTCGATAGAAAACATAAATGAGAATTCATGCCGAAAACTGAAGTCTTTTCTACGTACGCGTTTTAAAAATGGTTTGATAATTGCGTTATTTATTGACATATCTGTGGTCACAACCCGTAACAGCCTAACTCGAGTTAGGACACAATTGAGTTATTAGCACCATCGTATTCAGGGTACCTAAATTTATTTGCTCTAAATTTTTCATGTTTGTATCTCTTCTACGAAGGCAATTAATCCTAAAAAACCTAATAGCTTAAGTTATTTTCCTAAATGACTGTTTTGGCATAACTGCCTAAGTCAATTTAGGATTACAACAAATATAAACACTATTTTTTCATCATTGCCTAAATCAACTTAAGTCGTTAATCCAAAAAATTAAAGAAACAATTTTATATTCCTAACTTGAGTTAAGCTCTTACTCCGAATTACAATTTCGTTTTTTGATAAACATAAATTGAGTTAAGGTCTTTCTCCAAACTTAAAGTTTTTTATTTAATCTGGAATAATAGCCTAATTCAACTTGAACTTTTTGACTTTCTTTCGTTCAACAATTCATAAGAGCCTAAGTGTTTTTTTTTCGATAATATCTTTTGACTGCGAGAATAAACAACTATTTTTGTTAACAACTAAGTAAAGAAATTCGTTTCCTTGGAATCTGTAGCAAAGTTTTCCAAAAAAACACCTTCTCTTGATTTTCAGTGAAGATTCAAAACTTTAAACTCCTGTACTGAAAATATTGAAAAACAGACTTAGGCTGTTATGGGTTGTGACCACAGATATATTTATTGTTTCGGAAAAAGTCAAACGCATTAATAAACAGCGTTTGCGTTAGCTGGGTCATGTTGTGCGGATGGACCCAAATGCTCCGGCGCGGAAAGTTTTCGACAACGAACTCGACGGACGACGCAAAAGAGGGCGACAAAAACTCCGTTGGAAAGATCAGACTTTTGAAGTACTATCGAAACTTGGAGTGAATTGGGGGAGAAGGGCAGAAGATCGAAGCGCTTGGAATTATTTTCTACGGGCGGCGTATAATAGATAAGATATGTCTATTCCACTTAAGAAGAAGAAACGGGCATAAGTGAATTAAATGAGAAAAATTACCATGTACGTGCACTGCATATATCCAGTTTCATGTTCCCGTCTTTGATTAGGAATGGACAAAAAGGAATTCTTTGTTGATCCATGTGAAAATTGTAATCAGAGTTACAAAATCATGTCGTTCGTTATATTCCCCTGGCAAATGAAACCTTGATACCACTATTGTGTCTGTTTTATTAGTAAGTAAATCATACGAATTTGTATAAACTGTTACAAAAGCCAGTGGATCACTCTAAAAACAACTTAAATTTGTAAAAATTTGCGCACAAGAAAACATATATGATTGATAAATAGAACTAGACTAGAAGACACATTCTTACCTATTATACATTGCATACAGGAAATAACTTCAAGCGCTTGCATTTTTTTATGTTTTTTCTCTGATTTATCTCTACAAATTTGCAGTATTTCGAAAGCCTGGTCCTTTCAAAGGAATTTTGGCCGCTTGGTTTCACCTGAAGTTCATATATGATCGGAACCTTGTATATAATGAATAAAATCGGTCATTTACAGTCGCCAAATTGTATCTTTTTTTGGAGAAGACGAATATGTACTAATCGGTTTATGTCGAATGCCAGAAGCATAATTGTGATTATAAGCAAGAATTTGCAGACACATTTATTTCCACATTTATTCTTTGTATTAGAGGATCCATCAATAATTCATTCTATTTTGAAATTAGCAAAGATAATAAATTCATACTTAAACGAGATGCTTTAAAATCAAAGCTGCTATCACCGTTATTCTTCTTTGATTAATTACAATTTTTTATGACACTGTTTTATAGTTATTTATGTATAAGAACTATACCGATTTAAATGTGCTATGACCTCAGTTGAAAAGTTGACTCTTGAACCATGGTGGGTAAGCTGTCACCGATAATTTATAGCATTTTCGAGTTTATACATCTTTTATTGTTCAATCAACATTTAATCACCAAACAAAGAACTAGTAACTAGTCTACGGATCAGGGAAAGAATTCACTTTCAAGCCATCCATCTTTGTGCGAATTAAATTATTTATAACAAACGTTTATATAAATTAATGGGAGTTTTATATAATTTTTCCAGTTTAAGTTAGAGAAAGGTAAAATAGGAAGTAATTGGAATTGTCTGAATAAACTGGACTTTCATTAGCCAATGAATTATGAGACTACCGATACTTCTTTAGCAAGTTTTACTTTTAATATTAAAAATTGTTTAATTCTGCCGGGGATTTTGTTAGAATTTTTTTTTTTTTTTTTGTATAAAATAACTATATTATCTAAAACAGATCATCATTTCCTTTTGGATTCTACTGCCATTAAGAATAAATCCCCTTCAAAATGGTAAGAAGAGATTTGATAATGTAGACTTTTTTTCATTATTTTATTTCAGGGAAATATACGTACTATGTCTCACAAAACTTCTTTACGCGATATTTGTATGAAACCCCTTTTCCAACCCAATTGGCTTTTATTGCAGGAATTTTCAATTTGTACTCATTATAGATTAGGCATTATAACGTGGCTTTTGATCCTCTTTCTGTATAGGCCAACACGCCTTTTTAAACAAACCTTTATATAAATTAAATTTTTTCGAGAGTTCTTCACAGCATGACACTTTCGATTATCTTGAAAAAAAGGAAATAATCATGTGATCAATACACCATTTAATGTTAAAGTGGTACAACTTACTTTGTGGGGGGAAATACTTTAATGTTACTTTGGAATGTTGTGCATGGTCGTTTGAAATTGAAATCGTGGAAGACAGCTGTGTAGGATTGGAATTATTATAAAATTACTATCAAAATGTAAGCATAGCAATTTGTACTGAACATCAGCTATTAAAAATTTTTCTTTGTTACCTAAAATTAGATGTGTTCTGAAAATGCCTAATTTGCAAAAATTGAGGGCCTCTTGGAAGAAGACAGTGTTTGTTAGTAGTTGATAGGAAGGCACCCTAATTCGTGCACATCTGTAAGGAACCGGTCAAGTTGTATGTACGGCTTAAACATCCACGGGAAGAATAACATAAGACAATACATTACGTACATTATGTAGCTGTTTTTGACGCACACACTTACACATTGTCAACGAATTTGGTAGCGACAGTTATAATATCTAAATGCCCAAATTGGAAGCAATATACGCTGGATAATTATAGTATAGAGTCATGAATTTAGCGGTTTCAAAACCTTCAGTCTGGCAAGGCTGTCAGCTGAAATGTTATTTATATAGTGAAAGGTTTGTCATTTACAAATATGCATCGTTTAACAACCGAAGAATGCGCAAAAATATTTAAAACTTACAACAAAAGTGGTGATGTAAACTTGGGCTTTCGATCGAACAAAATTTTCTTCAGGGATAAAGTTCATTTCTCGCTCGGTGGTTACGTCAACAAACAAAATTGTCGCCTATGGGACTCGGAAAACCCGGAATAGATTGTGAAAAACTCGTTGCATATGGCAAAAAGTGACTGTTTGGTCTGAAGGTGCCATTGGACCGTATTTTTTTTTTTTTTTTTTTTTTGAAAATGACGCTTAAAACGATCCACAGCTGCAACCAATCCACTGGCGGTCATTTAAATGACATTATATTTCGTAAATTGGCAAGGTCCAAGTATTATAATGAAATAAACATTTCATCGAAATCATAACTTTATGTGTGTTTTATTTAACTTTGCTTATTTAATATTTTAGGAGGGAACCATTCCCTTGTATATCTTCCTTAATGAAACGGTTTCCATTGCAGGCGTAGCCATTGAAAAATATTTCATTTAGAAAAGCTGAATTGGTCATATCTATAAATATAATTGTTGTAAGCTAAGAGAGGATGGAATATTTAGAATCTGCAACAGGATACGCCATGTCGCTAAAGTAATTCAAATTTGGAAATATGTAAAAAAAAACATTTTTAAAGAAGTTATGATTTTCAAAGTTGCTGACTGATATTTCGCTTGCAGAAACGAGATTCGTCTATATATTAGGCATGGTAAGAAAAAGTTTGTACAATATCTGGGGAATAGGGCGAATAGTGTAAGATTTCCCATTTCAGCGTTTCCACGTAGGTTTTAAAGGGCTTGGTAGTTTGACGCAAAGCGTTGTCATGCTGAAAAATCACTTTTTCGTGCCTCTCCGCGTATTGTGGGCGTTTCTCGCGCAGAGCTCTGCGCAATCGCGTTAATTGAAGTCGATACCGATTCCCAGTGATGGTAATGCTTGATTTCAACAGCTAGTAATAAATAACACCCACCTGGTCCCACCAAATACTGAGCATAACCTTCGCAACGTGAATATTCGACTGAGGCGAAGACCTAGAAGCATGACCGGGCATGACTTTCTTTTCTTTAGATTGCTGTAATCAATCCATTTTCATCACCCTTTACCATACGATGAATAAAACAACATACAAGTTCCTCGTATTTTGAATCATTCCCAACACATGCAATCGCTTGCAAATGGCTTGGCGGGTAACTTCTAATACTGCAGAAAGCTCTATCTGTGTTTGATACGGATCCCCATCAAGCAATGCCGTCAATTCAGCGTCTTCGAAGGTTTTCCGTCTTCCTCCACGCGAACGGTTGTCGACATCAAAATCACCGTCTTTAAAGCGATGGAACCAACCTCGACACCTTGTTTCACTTAAAACAGAATCTTCGTAAACGTTTTAAAGCTCCCGATGAGCTTCAGCCTCCGTTTTCTTCGATCGAAAGAAGAAAATCAATACGTTCTGCTTATGGCGATTATTTGGCACAAAATCATACATATTCACAAAACCAAATGAGTATGACATGAAAAGAAAATCCCTATTGTGTCGAGGTGATATGTTTATGATATGCCTAAGCTTGGCACATAACGTTTAGATTATGGCAGAATCGACTAGCACTTACAGTTGGCGCCATCTGTTAGCAAACCACGGAAACTCACTTGCGCACCTGATAATAATGCAATGTTTTCCTTGGCAATTATGAGATTTTCATTTATAAGTGGTATATATATATTTAGTGCGTCTATTTGGTAATATTTATTGATATAATTTTATGGTTAATAACAAAAATTATTAAAAACACACAAGTTATTGAGAAAGTTTATGATGAATTTCAGGTGTTTGCCGTTCATTTCTGGATATTCAAGATTTCTCTTCACATTTTTTCAATATTTCGTATGCACATAATAGTATGCAGTAGTTTCAGTGTATATTAATGGGTGTTAAATATATCAATTAAAATTTATTGTACCAAATAATTTAAGCAGTCATCTTACCAAGGCCTCCCAACAGCTGCAAGATTCCCACACAATTAATCATTATGTTGATCCATTGAACGACGACAATTGTTAGCAAATCAATTTACAGAGAGACTCCTATTGTTTGAACTTATCCTAATTTTTAAAGGGCTTTGATTGATTTATAACATTAGAAAACATTAGGGCGACTAAATTGGCAATTTGATTTATGTATTGAAAACTTCTTGTCGTAATTTGATGCCGTCATTTCGTAGTAATTGATAATTTATTTATTATTTTGCTTGTCATCTTTGAAATCCATTAAATAATTTCAAATTTTTTACGCCTATTATATTACAACAATTTATTCACTGTTTTGTGTAAACATCTGTTGAAAACATTTGTGGCTTTTTCCAGTTACAACAATGGATAGAGTTATTCTGGCAGAGGTTGAAGGGTAGTCATGGTTTGATTTAAAATGAGTTTCTTCATGGCAATAAAAAAAATTTGTTCTATCGTTTTTTTTTCTCCTTTCGTTTGTTACTTTGGGTTTTATAGGAAATTATAAACACATATTTTAAATTAATAACTGGCATTATTGAGTAGTTTAATATAACGAATATTGGTCAGGAGTTGCTAATTGATTTTGACGCTCATTGCGACAAATTAAAATAAATAAATGTTTTTGCAGATGCTGAGAAAAGGCTCATTTAGAAAAACTGAGTTGGTCACATCTATTAATATAATTGATGTTAGCTACGAGATGATGGAATATTAAGAATTTGCAACACACTCCGCCATGCCGTTGAAGTAATTCAAATTTAAAAATATGTTAAAAAATATTTTTAAAGAAATTATGATTTTCAAAGTAGCTAACTGTTTTTGGTTGATTAATATATTCCGATTCCAATTGACCGAATTCTAAAAATATTTCAGGTCTTCTCAAGACAATGCATAATGTTCAAATAACATACTCTATTTACGTTCAAATTTTCTGGCAAGATTTTGGAACGCACTACAATGCGACAACCAACGAAAACAATTGGCATTAAATTAACTTTTGATCAACTTTGATGTGTCTTTAAAAGCGGGATATGATTTTAAATGTATTTATTTTACTTACTTTACTTACTTACCTAAATGCTTTTACTAATTTAACCACTTGCATGTATTTGTCAGATTATCGTCAATTGAATAACAACTCAAAACCTAGCACTTTGAACTGCACTTTCCCAATTTGAGGATTCTGCGCCAATTCGACAGCTTATTGTACTGGGTGGGCCAAATAAGACCTACTAATGTTAAGCACAAATAACTTTTGTATTTTTTAACATATTTATAGTTATCTTTTTGTAGGTTATAATTGAATTGTTGGAAATTTATTATGGAACCCTAAAGTACAACACAACGAGTTAAAATTATCGAGTTTTTCTATTCTTTTCAACGATCAATTGTTTTAACGCAGCGTAAATATCGGCAACATTTTAATTCCAGATCAGCTCCCACAGCCTTCATGATTAGGAGTTTGGTCGGTCGTTTTGAGGAACTGGGTTCAGCGGCCGACCGTCCTGGTCGAGGTGCCAGATGATCCATCTGTCTCAACTCGCCGTCGTTTCAGCCAATTGGTCATTTCCAGAACGAAATTGCGTAGAATTTTATAGTTGGATCTTAAGATGTACCCATACAAAATTCAAATTGTGCAAGCTTTGCTACCGCAAGACCACCAGGTCTTATTTGTAGACCACTACTTAGGTCTTATTTGGCCCACCCTGTACTTCAATGCCATGTTTTCTGTTTGATCTGCTTATGCTTGATATGCCACATATCAATATGAAATAACACCATTATCCAGATGTCTTAAGTAAGAGAAAGATAAGAGAAAACTCGCATTTGGTTTTTCCTACATAATAAAAATTCGAATTTTTCGATATCATCTGTTCCCACAGAATTTACCTATGGACATTATACAACCTGTTTGTCTATATCTGTCATAGCCTTAAACAAACATCTAACTTACTCCATTGAACTGCGTTTCATTATGTTTCATGTATTAAATGTGTCAACTTGTTGTGTGCACGCTCCACGTTCCACTATTAGTAGTTTACAAAAATTTATAAAATCCAAATAAATAATTTGATTATGACTTTATTTACTCTAAACCTCTATAAATTTGTCCATACAAATCGCCAATCAATGAGCACTCACAACTTCATTCATTCGAATGTATTTAAATGAAGGCCCTCGTTAGTTAACAGATCTACATATTTATGTATTCCAATGACTATTTGATTTAAATAAGACGTTGGTATGGTAATTGCCTGCGACTCTAACAAAAACTTAAATCAAAATATTTACAATGATTTGAATAATTTATGATATGAATAATTATAATTTATCATTTAAGCGGCGATTAAGAATTTTTATTTAAATAATAACTAAATTTTTGACAGCTGCAATATTAAGAGGCAATCAATCTGAACAATTTGTGTCGGTCGAAAAGTCAAACATTCAAAAATTGGTTTCGATTCTTTGTTCAATTTGTTAATGGCTGTCGTGAACTTGCTGACCGATGTGCTCACATTTGTGTTTTGTGTTTCATATTGTTTCACGGAGGCTATTAGGGAATACAATGATGATTAGCACTTCGTTATAAAATGATACCACAACCTCATGTCCTCGCTCGGTGTTTCCCTAAACATTCTTTCTAAAAAAGAATCATCTTCGCACTACATCTGACTTTCTCATTACTTACCTATATTCTTAAAGCAGCGTCAATGTTTTGGTCCCCATGTTCACCCGGAGGAATGAAGATATATATCGTTTAATACTGCAAAAGCTTAATATCAAGGACAAAACATTTCTAATTCTTAATTCTTAATTCATTTGATCAATACCTCACTGACTAACGACTTGACATAACCCCACAAGAAATAATCAAGAGGCGTTAAATCGCAAGATCTTGAGGGCCAACTCACAGAGCCAAATCGAGGGATAAGCTGCTCACCGAATTCATCCCTCAACATATCCATTGTTTCACGAGCAGTGTGGCATGTTGCACCGTCCTGATGAAACCACATGTCAACCAAGTTCAACTCAGCCAATTGGGGCAAAAAGAAAATATCGCATGTCATGGCTCGATATCGTTCGCCGTTTCTTCCACGATCGTCTTTGAAGAAAAATGGACCGATCACGCCACCAGCCTATAAACTACACCAGACTGTCGCTTTTTCGGGATGCATCGGTAATTTATGTATGGCATGTGGGGCTGCTCATCACTCCAGATGCGACAGTTTTGCTTGTTTACGTATCCGTTCAGCAAGAAATGAGCCTCATCGCTGAACACAATTTTTCGATAAAAGGGCAGAGTACACTGTACACTTTTCACTTTGACAGATGACGTTTGGACGCCATTACCAACCAGTGCTGCCAACCTGAAAAACTTAAGTCTTAAAAAATATTATGTTTCCCGAACCAAATACAGTTATAAAGCAAATAAATAGGGAAAACCAAGTGTCGATAATGAGTTAATAATGTAAAATAGGCTGCTAAAATTCACTTAATGCAAACCTAATATGCGAGTATTTATGTTGGAAAATTTGACTGAAATAAGCAAAATTTCTTAGATATAGAGGGAGGCGATTCCAAGCTTTACAAACGCGCACCGTACATGATTTTAAGAATATAGAAGAGCCTGATGTAAGAGGAATGTGACCGATTCTCGAAATTCAATATTTTCCTTCAATTCCTCCTTCGTAAGCTGCATTTCCATTGCTATTGACCACTCACCTTCTAGTACCTCCTATTTAAATGACCCTTTCTACCCATATTATCTAGTGTTCAAATTAGGTATGTTTGTCAAAATAGGGTCTAATAATGAAAAGTAGACTACTGCCTCAGTTATTCTGATATTTCCCATTCAAATCAACAGATTTTCTGAAATTCATTCATTCCTCTGAAATCTGGAAATAGTACGCTGTAGTACCTGTAGATTTTTGATAAAAATGGACCAAGTATCTACGCCCTTTTTGGCAGCTCTCTTATAAATGACCAATTTAATGCATGTACTCTTGGGATCATATGTTGTAATCTTTTCAATAATTCATTCCAATTTGGTACTTAAGTTAAGTAGGGAATATGAATAGGACAGATATCCTTCCGGTAACTGTCATATAAGTTGCCCAACTTTCTGAAATTAAATCTTTTTTCTGCAATTTCATATCAATGGACTGCAGCAACCTAAGTTTTTATCCATTGTTCGTACTCAATACACTGAAACTTGGAGAAAATAGACCACTTCTGGTACCCAATCAATCCAATGTTCACATCTTTTGTTCAATAACAAAGTACCAAAAATTATAAATGCCACTATTTTAATGCTCTCTCTGGAACCTTCCATACAAATTGAGAAATTTTTTGGCATTAAATTTCTATACATTGTATGGACAGATGCATGAGAAAAGTCCACCAAGTAATCATGCCTCCTGTGATGTCTCTTATACGAAAGGACTGCCATATATTTTTAGCTTCATAATTTTCGGGAAATTGTACTGAATTCAGCTGAATTTGTCATGATTTAGGTGCTTGATAAACTTTGTTCTGAAAATAAAAAAGACTGTGTTGTCACGCCCAAACCTTCCATAAAATTCATAGGTTTCCTCTGTAAGCAAGTAATCGTGGGCTGCAATAAATTACATTTTTGTCTGTTATATGCGTTATAATGCTGGTAAAATTTAAAAATTTGTCCGGACAACCACTTCCCCTCTAATAAATGTTATACAAACTATATAATGCGGCACGTACGTATGTTGCTGGATTCAGTCAACCAATTTTTGTTTTTCAAATGTAAGATTAAATAAAACACACATAAAGCTATGATTTCGATAAAACTTTTATTTCATTACAATACTTGAACCTTGCCATTATATGTATACGAAATTCAATGCCATTTAAATGACCATCTCTGAATTGGTCGCAGCAGTGGATCCTTTTGAGGTCGCTTTCGACCTCTTTTTAGTACAATTCGGGCGATACCTCGGCGATAACTTGACGAATTTTGGTTTTCAAATACTCCAACTTTTGAGGATTATCCGCGTAAACACGCTCTTTGACGTAGCCCTACATCAAAGAGTCTAAAATACGTTAAATCGCATGTCCTTGATGGCCAATTGACGTTGCCAAAACGTGAAATTACTCTTGTGTGGTTTGAGACACCGTCTTGTTGAAACAACATATCGTCCCGTTCACAATCTTCAAGTGCAGGTCAAAAAAAGTCTGTTATCATATGGAAATAGCGCTCTGAATTTACGGTAAAGGTTACTCAAGCGTCATTTTCAAAAAAAAAAAAAAATACAGCTCAGTGACGCCTCAGACCCTTTCTCCGGATGCTGTGGCTTTTCCACAACCACCTCTGGGTTCCCCGAGCTTCATACTTGACAACTTGTTGATGTAGCCACCGAGTGAGAAATCACCATCAGCATTGAAAGCCTAATGCTGTAGCAACCAATCAGCATATGAATGGTCGCTGGCCTTAATTTTTGCGTGAGTTGGACACTATTTGGATGGAGGTACACATTCAAATGAAAAATGTGCCATAATGACCAGTAAGGTATGCCCAATTGCTGACAACGCCGTGGAATCGAAAAATTCGGATTATCAGCTACACTTTCACTAACAGAAGCGATATTTTCGGCAGTTTGCACATAAGATGATGCACAGACCTGGCCACATCTGTAACGCTTCCAGTCTCTTCAAATTTCTGTATAATCTTGTCAATTTCTTGCACAGAAGGTCGGTTATGGCGACCATAATCAGCTCGTAAAGCACGAAAGGTGCCCATGTTAAAATCACCACTTTCTTTTTCCTTTTTTTTTTTTTTTGTGGCCCATATATAATTTCTCAACGAAGGACTTAACAGAATTTGAATTCAGCCACCCTATACACCTTTGCATCAATGCGAAAGGGCGTTGCGTGAAACTGTGTTGTAAATTAGTTCACCTGACTGAAAATTCTACCCTGGTGCATTTTCGAATTTTTTCTCCATTTGAAAAAAAACGTATTTCAATTTTTGTTATTTCTAATAACAAAACAAGAACGGTTCGTTTTACTGGCCATCAACACCAAATTGAACAAGGCCATCGACTCGCGATAACGTTAATTACGTTGTCTAATTGAGTACGTTTACAAAATTGACAGCCACTGATTGCTGTTATACAATCTTCACACTTGACATCAACGAATTTGCCATCAAAATAAATTTGTCGATAAAGACGTTTAAATAATTCATATTTTTCTCTTCTTATTAATTCGACTAACATCCATACAGATAGTAAATGTTCAGTATAATAGCATGTAGGCATAACATTATAATAAATTAATCAACATAAATAATAACATAGAAAATCAGACGTAGAAAAAACGAGATGTGAACTCAAAATGTATGCTGGGATTCTAGTTATGGCTTTTTGACATAACCAAATCAATAATGAATAAATACCAAAGACAGCTAATTAAGAAAAATATGAGTTTTACTTCTTACTGTAAAATTAATCACAGCAAGTAGTAAAATTGATCAGCTGTAAAACTGATCGCAAGATTCTGAAATTTAGGATTTTGGTCATTCTGCTGTTAATTAATAAAATCTTTCTTATAAAAATCTATTAGGAGGGGACAATTAGAGACTACAAAATTTCACTCAGGCGAATTAGCTTCACCGAAAGTCCTCCTATGTCTTTTCCAAAGTTTGAAAGCTGAAGGAACGGGCTGTAAATTAGACACAATAAAGAAAAAAACAAAATTTTGAAAGTCCTTCGATAACCGATGGCAAAGCAACAACTGATTTTCACAGAATCAGACAATGTATGTAAATACAGGGTGGCGCAATAGAACGTGCATATTGCATCATCTTTTTTTGCGTGGTAGAAAAGGCGCGGGCGGGGGGGCGCCTACATCGTTGGGTTGGCGGGCTCATTGAGTTTTAGTCGCTATGAATCACTTCGACGGGAAGCGTCGCGCATTTTGCGTGCGTGCATTTTACGAGAACTCTCGTTTATATATTGCTACTGGGCGACTATATTGTGCTGAATATGGGCTACGGCGAATTAGTGAAGCTCCGAGTGCAAATTTAATTAAAATATGGCTGAAGCGTTTTGAAGAGACCGGTTCAACATTTAAACCACAAGCAAATGGTCGCCCAAGAACATCTAGGACCGAAGACAATGTTGAGAGAGTTATGGAGTCAGTACGAAGAAATCCACAAATGTCGACTCGCAAGAGATCGTCTGTCTTACAATTATTGCGACGAAGTTTGCAACGAATTTTAACATTGGATCTTAAACTGCATCCATATAAGCTGCAATTAACACAACAACTGAAAGAGTCTGACTTCATAGCAACGCACGTTGTGTTGAGATGTTGGACGGATTTTTGGCTTCAGAAATTGAAAGTTCAAGAATAGTGAATTCCAGAAGTTGGTTCCGATAAGATGGAGCTACCTGTCACACATCAAATGACTCCATGGCGGTAGTTAAGCAGATGTTCCCTGGCAGACTGATTTCGAAAAGAGGTGATATCCCATAGCCCCCACGTAGTCCAGACTTGACGCCTCTTGACTTTTTTTTGAGGGGATACCTCAAACACAAAGTCTACAGTAATAATCCAAGAAACATCGTTCAGCTCATGGAGAATATCCGTGGTGAAATGGCAGCCAATACACCAGTATTACTGAAGAAAGTTTTCAATAATTTTCGTTTACGGTTAGAGGAGTGCCGTCGTAGAGAGGGTCACCATTTAGATGATGTTATTTTTAAAAAATGGACTCCATTTATTACTCTACAATGCCTTAGATTTATTTTAACCATACCTTTTGTATTTATTTTTAATCTATTTTTTAAATATACACGTTCTATTGTGCCACCCTGTACGTATTCCATTTTTCTCCACATTCTAAGTTATACTGAATTTAGTGAAATTGAATGAAAGATATGAATCTAGAAATACATGAGTTCATTTAGTCAATTTATATGGGAGTTACGGCAAAGGAATTGGTTACACTGCGATTTTTTGCAAATGCTAACAAATAAATACTCGTATAAAATCGTAGGTCATCACAGTGCATGAATTAGCAATTGCAAGGCATGCCTTTTATGGGTGGTCTAATCTGGTCTATCACAGGCGTGACTTGAGTCAGATTTACTTAAATTCACTACAACTGAAAGAAATGAAGTTTAGGAAACTATGTTTTATTGTATGGAAGGTACCAGAGAAACCTTTTTGCATGGTCGATTTTTTCTCTAATTTAACAAAGCAATGTAAATCGATACAATAAACAAAATTTGGTTTACTGCATGCAGGCTAGAGTAAAAGAAGAGGAAAAATTTAATTTGGGAAAATATGCCAATTCAGGAAAAAGCCACCAAAACGAGCTGAATAATGCCATTTAATAATACTGTCATCTATTTCTTTTCTACTAACTAAATTTACCATCATTTTTAAGTTCTCTTTAACTCACTGTTTTTTTTTTTTATAAAAATGTAACTTTATTATGAAAATATGTTTACAAATGATTGATTGAAAGTATTGCCCATCGCTAGCTACTACTTTTTCCAATCTTTCTGGCAAAGCCCGATTTCCGTCACGGTAAAACTGTTCGCCTTTTGAGGCTATCCACGAATGTAGCCATTCCGTAATGTCGTCATATAAGCGAAACTCCTGGTCAGCCAGACCGTGTGCCATCGAACGGAATAAGTGATAATCGGACTGCGCAATATCTGGAGAATATGCCGGATGCCGGTAAGACTTCCCAGTTCAGCATTTTCGGGTAGGTTTTAACGGGCTTGGCCACGTGAGGACGAGCGTTGTCATGCTCAAGAATCACTTTTTCGTACCTCTCCGCATGTTGTGGCAATTGCTTGTGCAGATCTTTGCTCAATCGCATTAATTGAAGTCGATACCGATTCCCAGTGATGGTTTGACTTGGTTTCAACAACTCGTAATCAATAACACCGACCTGGTCCCACCAAATACAGAGCATAACTTTCACAACGTGAATATTCGACTGAGGCGACGATATAGCAGCATTACCGGGCAGCCCCCATAACTTTCATTTCTTTAAAATCAAAAATCCGACTGTACCAGACGTTAGTTCCACCTGTCTTTTTATATGGAGCAGAATCCTGGGTTATGACGCAAGCGGATGAATCAGTACTGTCAGTTTTCGAGAGAAGAGTACTCCGGAAAATATATGTATCCATCATCGTTAACGGAGAATATCACCATCGCATGAACAATGAGCTGTTTGAGGTATATGCGGACATCGGCGTGGTCAAACGCATTAATATACAGCGATTGCGTTGGCTGGGTCATGTTGTGCGGATAGACCCAAATGCTCCGGCACGAAAAGTTTTCGACAATGAACTCGATGCAAGGCGCAAAAGAGGGTGTTAAATAAGTCAAAACTTATTAAAAAAAAATTAGAAAATATATATTCATAACGATGTGGATTGCTTGCTTGGCAAATTTTTTGTATGTCATTCATTCTGCTTAATTTAATATTTGTCTAATCTGGCTATGATTACAGCCTTCTAGCTAAAGTGTTCCGTTCTCTATGCACTTTCAATAGACAAACCGGTAGACAGATTGATGGATATGCTTAAACCTGTACAGATTTTTATGATGATCAAAAAAATATACACACTATTTAGCCTGAGGTAAGTATTTGCCACAAATGGAATAAAAAGAAGTTAGTATATTCCTACCATATGGTGGAGGGCATAAAATGTGGTTTATTAACTACTCTCGAAAAGCAATGCTCTTCATTTCTTTCGTTACAAAAACTATCATTATTTCCATAGGAAATTTCTTACTGGTAGTTAAAGCTTCTCAATTGTTCAGATGTAGACCTTTAAAGATGCGTTAATATTCGAGAATGGGAAAAAGCTTTCGGAGTGCTAAAGATGTTGTTTTGTCGAAGACAACAACTGTTTGGCAAAATCATCAATTTTACAAGTTTTAGAAAAATAATTATTAGCAATGTAGTTGGCACTTGCCAGAAGAAACTATTGTCTTCTTATATGTATGTGCACGTAAGAGACCGCCCTAATTCTCGGCGTGTACATAGAGAAACACAAAAAACAAACGATTGTTCACTAGAAAAACAACATAAGTCAATTTAATAATGTGTCCGCATATAGTCCATAACTTTATGTACAGCAAGGCACACAAACAGTGAAAACTTATCTGTTCAAGGAATAAACTTTACTTCTAAAATTGCAACCATTTATTAATCAATTAAAGGCAATATTCTTTAGAAAATGATACATATGATAAAAATTCAATATCAGTTTTACCCTTTACAGAGAAATAGTCTGAACGTGTTCTAATCGATGTTAAGAAAAGTGAGTTATTTTCTGTAAAAGAGGACTACATGGAATTCCTCTTCTAATGATCTTATTTAATTATTTTCAAAGAAAGACTTCATTCATGCTGGGCGGAAAAGGAACTTTGCTGGATGGAAGTTTCAAAACCTGTTCAACTTTCCACTCCTTCTCTTATCCTTGTTAATTTTCTCCTCAAAGAACGAATTTTTTTACTAAAATATTTCACAAGTATAGGTGGGCTAATTTCGAATTTCGGAGAAATCAATCCAACCCATCTCTAGAAAAGTTGATATTTCTCCCGAATAGCTTATTGCATACCTTCTTGTCTGGTTGTCTGTTTGTATATCTGTGGCTAGCAGGTTTCACGAGGAAAAAGAAATGCAGTCAGTAGGGAAAAACTTAGCTATATAACAACTAAACCTTATTTCGCTAAAATCTAATTTTTTCGATATTTTCTTAATCTGTTTTTTTTTTTTTAATTTGTTCATTAATTTGAAGCACTATATTGCGGAAATTGTGACAGGATATGGCACAATGATTAGAGAACGCGACAATTGTGCGTACAGTAGTGAGCACTTATCATTCCTTAAGCGGTGGCCACCTCTATATGTTTGAGGTGTAATCGCGAAGGAAAACCTTTCAGTTGAGTGAGTCTGTTTAAATCATCTTAGAACGATAGAAATGCCTTTGGCATTCAGGAAATATGTTTCACCACAATATTAGGATTGTGGTTACGAGAAGGAAAGTCAAGGAAATTTGACTTGTATTTAAGTAAGTAAGTAAGTAAGTGGAGGGTACTTGATCTTGATCGTTTCTTTGGGTAAATGGAGAATTTACTTAAGATTTGTTTGTAGAAACTTACATTTATTATAGAGATTTGTGAGTTGCTTTGTCTTTGATGAGGATCTCCAGAAAAAGAGACCGAGCCACCGTGATCTTGCACCACGAAACTTCGGATTTATTTTCAATGAATTTATGTTAAAGATAAAGAGCAATAATTGCCATATGGCTAAAAAATAATATTACAATTCATGGTAGTATGATTAAGTATGAAAGTACAATGCATTTTGTACATCTAGATAATGCATTATGTATGATTTTTTAATTCAAAAATAGGTATGGAAATTCATAATAGCAAATAATATAGTTCAGTTAATAAGAAAAAAAGAATGAATTATTGAACGGTATGTAATCCGTTCAACAGAGTCTAAGAATAGATTGCATGTAACCCCACTGAATATAAGAAACTCTCCCAAGTCGTATTCACACAATATAAAGAAATTTGTTTCTATTAGTTTGAAATTGGCAGAAATCCCAGCTTTTAGATGTGGTTATTGAATATTTCTAAAAATATATTTCAACCAATACATCATTTAAGAAAAGAGTTAAGTCAATATGTAACGTAAGAGGTAAAAACATGTCCATTTACCTTACTTACAACTGATACATGCGCCATGACACTTTGAACTCGAGAGCAGGTTTGAAAGCATAAAAACTTTGGGACGACCACCTGACACATTTGTCATCTTTTTGAATTTTAATTTGTTCACTCATTTCTTACCGATTTCAGGATTCTATTTGTAACAGCAATAAATACTCTTATAGTACGAGAACGGATTGCACTTAATATTGCGGATTGAAATCTGTATTGAAGGTTATATCAAATTTTTCGTCGTCTCTGCACTTACTAACTTTTTGGTAGTAACCGGATTTTTGGATTACACATACTGCGACATACTAATTCGTATACGCATTCCACTTCTAGAAATGTAAACATAATTCCAAAAAAAAACTTTTTCAATATTTAAATTCACCTTCAAATATTTTGCTATTCCCATTTGTCATATATCCATCTTAATTTTGTTATTCCACTGTACACCACGTCCAACCACCATGACCACGCAAACAAATATGAACTAGAATTAAACAAAAATTAAGCGAGCGAGCAAATTTTTTATTATAGACTTTTGGGGAATCATTTATTCGACAGTATCACACAAATTTGTTTTACACCTTTTATGAATTAATTTGAGTGAGGAGGCACTTAAGGCAACTCAACAAATAGCTGTGTTATAAAACCCAACAACATTGATTATAAAATTTAAGCAATAACATAAAGCATAATTAATTCTAGACACAATTTTATGCTTGTGTAATTTTAAACCTACGTCTGCCATCTATAACAGAGTTAATAGTTGGCCAAATTCACCTTCAGATGGAAAAAAAGAAACGACGGGAATTATGTTTCTAATTAAGAAAAAAAAAATCAAATGTATTTTTTTTATGTAAATAATAAAAATACCTAAATTATGTAATCTCTAAATTTATTGTAACTTCTGAAGAATCGTCGTTTGTCATTTCAAAGCACTGAAATCCAAATGATCATGGCCTCTGCCGCAGTAAACGTGAATTTTAATCAGGGACTGCAAACTATGCAGAATTTTTGATTTGGATTTATAATTTGTGCGGATTATTATTCACTTTATACCACTGAGGAATAAAGAAAATATAACCTGCGCTCTTTTGGATCAAATCGATAAAGACTCATAGTTTTTGTGTTCCAAAATTGGAATCCTGTCTCCAAGTCATTCCATTGAAAATATCATTAAACATTTTAAAAATATGAGAATACTTTTGTCAAAGACACGAATAAATTCAACCAATTTTTGTAATTCAGTGTTGTGATAAACTTGCTACAATTCAAATTTGCTGCAATTTATTTGTTTGTTCGCTTTCTGTCACCAAGCTTGCCTTACAAAATCTGTAATAATTATTTATAATTTGACTTCTTGACGTTTGCAAAATTTTGAATATAATCTGAGATGGAGTTTAGGGAACAGCTTCTGGCGCTATGTGTTAAAGAAAATCTGTATGGTCCGATATTTTAAGCATTTCAAAAAGTCTTCTAAAGGAAATCTGTATGGTCCGATATTTTAAGCATTTCAAAAAGTCTTCTTATTTCGCGTATGGAAATTATTATTTAATTGAATATCTCAATACTCACTATACGCCAGACTTTAAAGTTGAGCTCCTCAAGTAGAACGGCTTGAAAGAGTTCTGAAATAAAGTCCCGTTCCAAACCAGTGTATATATGATTTCATTGTAAATCAAATATTCCTTCATACACCGAAGACAAAAAATGTTAAAATGTTTGGATTTGAACATTTCTTTAGTTATCCATTCTTTTGTTTTATAGAATTGTAAATGTGGGAAACTAAAGAACTTTTAGGTTTCCTGGAGCGAAAGATAGCTTTTGGTTTATAATTGTGTGAACCAGAAATATCACAAAGAAATTTGTAATATTTCTCACAAATTATTTACCGAGGATGAAAATATAAAGAAAAGTAATTAGAAGGATTGGAATTTAACAATATATTTTCTTTATTTGAATTTAAACAATTTGTGTGGAAGCTTGACAAATGAACTAGATCGTTTGAACTCACATTAACAAATCCAGTTTGGTTTTAGATTTTGGTAATGGCAAAGCGACGGAGAGAGTATATAGGAGCGATTGTAGCCATTTTAAAAGATGATAAATGAAAATCAATACTTCCCGCATATGACGATTATTTCGCACAAAATCATACTTATTCACACAACCAAAAGGATATGACGTTGAAAGAAACTCACTATTGTGGCGAGGTTGTATGTTTAGTATATGCCTAAGCTTGGCTCATGATGTTTAGGTTATGGCAGAATCGACTAGCACTTACAGCTGGCGCCATCTATTGACAAATTGCGGGAACTTAGTTGCGCACCTAATATGTTCGATCAGTTTTAACATTTTGCAGAACGAAATATAACTTTTTCTACGGTATCTAATTACCTTAGATGGCGAATGGAATATACATTGTTATCTATTATGCGCCGACCATGTTTCTTCCTGTTTCTTTTCTTAAGCACCTCACTTAGTAAGGAATTCTAAACGCATCAATTTTCTTCACCCCTTTTTCAATTATTTCTGTTTTTTATTTGTGTCTTAAAAGCCTATGTCTTGTTATGTGGTCATTGCCTGATTGCACTTGTATTTATAGCCTTGTCTACTACTTTGGCTCAATCTGATATTAGATAGACTACGTGCCATGTCGTCTGCCTACAAATAATCTACTTATATAATAAATTATTTAATGCGAATACGATTATATTTTGAAAAGAATCTGCATGATATTAATGAGAATATTTTAATGGAGTGCAATAAAAATGCGTTTAGACAGCTTGCATTCGTTCGGAATAAAAAGTGATTTAATATTAATAAAATTAGCTTTAATTTTGTACCAAAGATACCAAATTTATATTGCAAAAAATGTAAGCCGAATCGTGTTCAAGCTGAAATACGGAATGGATATCATGGAAGCTCACATTGGTATATTTCCTATTTAATACATTTTACATTTTATATAGCGAATCGTTTAAATATATTTGCGTGAAAAATTCATGAACTTGTCGTGAAAGACGTACGAGTATACATTGCTGAGTTAACATAGTAAAACTTGTAAATTCAGATGAATTATGTTTGAACATTTAAATATGCAGCATGATTTTTGAATAAAAACAAGGCATTAATAAATTAACTTAATTTCTCTTTATTTTATCGACCATCTGCTAGACTGATTTTATTCACGAAATTTTTTTTATCGTAAATATTTTGAACGGTACATTTTCTTGCAAAGCAAGGAGATAAACTAAACCTTATGTCGGTTACATTTCCGATTACGGTACTACCGGTTAGAAGATTTCGCGCTAACGGTTATATGGCAGCTTAGAAGACATTCACTATAATTAGTTTCGATATACCGATGTTTTATTTTACAATATCTTTGCATTAAGTAAATACAAAGAAATCCTCATTTCGATTATAATTGCTTTAAAATCATGATTTCTCTTCATGCAGTATGGTTTAAATCCGGCTCGAAGGACCAAATGTGTTAACGGAGGATGAGGGAAGCAATTACTTGTTTAAGAGTAATGATAGACGGGAATTAAGTATTGCTTTACTTGGTAACTGAGGCTTTACTTGGGTCACCTTTATTCCCAGGTACACATTGTGCCGCTTGAGATTCAGATAAAGAATTAGCTCAAGTAGCAAAAGTTGAATTATTTGTGTCGAGATAAGAACAATTTCAAACACAACTGCTAGAATAAAAAGTGGCTGTGAAATAAAGCTTTATCACACAGTAGAATCATTGAATTCAAAACCATTTGTGGTAATAATTCAAATAGAGTAAGACATTCGATGATACTCAATTCTGCCATAAGCACAGTAATTATTATTTTTCTTTCTATGTTGCACATTTCGCCTTCATATAACGTCCACATTCTTGCAATTTTGGAACAAAACACAAAATTATCCTATACATAGTGGGCACCATTAATTATGATTGTTTGACCTGACGCATTTTCGAAAAAGAAAAAATCATTGCCAAAATCCTCCTCGTGCAGCGACGCGTTGTAGTTGCATTTGGTAATTTTCTGAACACCAATGCGACAATTTTGGTGATTGAAGACACCACAGAGATGAAACTGAGTAGGCAAATTTGGTCACAGGAAAATATTTTAGTCCTTGTGTAGCCCTCTACAAATATTACAATTTTTCAAATCGTTTTTCAGTCTAAATTAGGGGGGTATACTGAAGCTCAAATATATATTTTTTCCATGTTGGTAATACTGGACAAGAGGTATCTGTGCCAAATTTCACATCATAAACGTAATTAGTGTTTGAGTTATGCTTTGTTTTCTATAATGTAAAAAATAATTTCCGCGATATTCTCAAAGTGTAAAAAAGAAGTTGTTGGCATTTCAAACAGCCCGTTTTAGAAGATTATTTGGACCCTACTTGCCCCAAATCTCGATTAGTTCCAGAAGCAATCATTTTTTCGAAAAAGAAGACATGATCTATGACTACCACTATGTTACAAAACAAATTATTACGAGAGATAAGGCTTAAATCTGTTCTTACGACCCGAAAACAATTGATCAATCGAATGAAAGAAAAAAAGATCACATTAAAGTCACTCAAAAATTAATTGTTATGCTGGCAGTTTTATTTGCTTATCGTGACGTTGTGCGGTATTTGCTTCTACTGCAGGGCCAAAACTGTCAGCAGGAAGTGTTACTTCAGTGCTGTGCATCGTTTCCGTGAAAGTTATTGGCAAAAACAGCCTAGACAACAGGCAACTTTTGGCTTTTGCACTACAATAATGCTGCCCACACTAGCTTTTAGTGAGTTTTTCGCCAAAAATTTCAACCATTATCGCTCCACTATTGCCGAATTTGCTTTTGAAAAAGATGAAATAGAACTGGACGAATAAATGCAGAGGTTTTTAATTTTTTGGTCGCACTTTTTGGATATAGTAGTACTGAATAATTACGAGAATTCCTAGTCATTGCATAGCTTAGCTGAGTAAACACTGGAAAGAACCATCCTACATAACTTCTTAGCATCTTACGGGTATTATAAATTGATAAGTTGACAGCTCCATAAGAAAAGGAATGAGTTGAATTTCTAACGCATTCGATTATCCAAAATCACATGAGTCCCCAGTTCAGAGCGTTCCGAAAATTCTAATTTTACAAACTTGTGCAAGGGGATGCTTTATTTGAGATCTATTATATTTATTCCATGCATATCCAATATTTATTTAATATATTCTTTAGGACTATTATTTTTAACAAATATTACAAAATATATCACCTCCTTCGAGGCAATGACTTGGAAAATACCCAAAAGAACAGTTCTTCGACTTTTTATTTCATACGTTTTACCCGAAAGTTTATCTACTGTTATCTTCCTATCTTCTATATGCGAGTAAGGATAGCCATGATAAAGAAATGCATACTGTCAATGATGTTAATTAGATGTGCTACTTGTATTGCTTTTCATTCACCTGCATATACTTGTACAAGGTAGTTTTTCCACGAGGGTTCTACATGAGTCTCGCCGTAAAGACCTTACCCACGGTGTGCGACACACTGTGCATATTACAATGTGATTTCCAACGCCCCCCTGGGATAGCCAAATAAAACTTGGACTATCTAGGAAAAGGGGCTGCCAATTATGGTACTACCGCAGTTGTCAACCCTTTCTTCACAGCCAAGAGATATCAAATTGATTATGCTAGTATGGAACATAATCCCCATTGGCGGATCCAACAGTCGTGGTATTTTTGATGAGTATTGTATTGACATCTAATCATGAAAAGCTTGATTGAAGCCAGTGAATTTAATGACATTTAACTGCTACAAAATGAAGCTACTCACCATACAGTCCATGTAATCATATCATTATGGCGAGAACAATTCGTTCATATCACGCTTCGGATCATGTAATATCACACCTATTGATCTATCGATCGGGCCTGCGTAAAGTCGTAAATCCACGTATACGAGTATAAGGTGTGTATGATGCGGAAGAGGAAGACAAACTTTACTCGCATCACTTGCAATTATTCAACATGTCGTCAAAAATTGGAACTTCAGAATGGTTAATATTAGACTATATTTTAAAAAAATATAAACCTTAGAAGACAATTGTAAATAATAGTTCTTCGCTCTGATCGAAATTATTAGACACAGTTGATTTTTTTCTTTTTGATGAAAGTACCTATAAACGAATCAGCTTCGAACGTCCTTTTTGACGACATATGTTATTTGATATTTCATATCAGTTAGATGGATCCGATTTTCAGTAATGCAATCTACAAAATGCATGTTAAAGTGAATTCTTTAGAAAAAGCTCAATTCGTGATGGCGATTTATTAAAGTAACCCCCAAAGGGTGCCCCGACTCAGAATAGAAATATTTTTAGGCCCGTTAAAACACTTGTGAAGGTTAGGAATTGTAGAGCCATACCCATCTAATTTGATTGAGGTCCTGAACTAGAAATCTTTTTAATTTGAAGCACAATAATATTCCCAAGAGCACAAACTATGAAATATAGTTTCCAATTTTCGGCAATCTGGTTACAAAAATTTGGATAAATGTTGCTATACCTGTTCTGAATTTAAAATAACCTACAACACCATGTTGATTGATTGTATGAAAATTTATAAAAATAAATAAAATCTTCATTTGAGAAAGATCCGGTTAACAAACTTAGAGACATATATTCACTTATGAAAACTAAAGCAGTTTTAGTCCATTTAATATTGCACATGTGAGCTGGTTTTTGTGTAGAATAGCGTTTGAGAAACATATTGTATGCAACATTATTCCCATTTGTTTCGAATCCAAAGTAACAGAATATTAATTATGTTATTAAACCAATTCTGGAAATTCATATTCAGTATAGTTTATACAAAAGAACACGAATAACATAAAAGCAGACACAACACCATCAGATACTGGTATTATTTGTGATAATTGTAAGCAATATTGTTATGCTAATTCATTTGCTAAAAATATTTACTTTTCCAAATACCATTTCATTGAAAAATTGATCAGTAAAATATGGTTTCAGCGGCATCTGCGATTGCTTTAGAATCTGATGAAGAACCTGTTTGCAATGAAATAGTAAGAGGTTAGTAAATCATTTCTGCGGAAAGTTAACTTAAGTGAAATACATTTAAATTCAACGGATTAGAAAATGAAATTAATTTAGAGTAATCTGTTGGCAGCTAAAGTGAGAGGGCGACTACTAACACCAATGCGTCTTTGATATATAGGTAGCACCAGGAAGTGCTATAGAGAAGCCAAGGAAGTATTCTAAGCAAAAAAAAAACCCGAGGCTATTGCAGATGCCATCCAGAAAGTCATGAATTTGAAGATAATTTTCTATGTTGTAAAGAGACTTTGACACTTTGTCCGCTTCCGATTGCATAACTAGAATCTGAATCAAAACTATTTTTTCTTATCACACTGATGTGTGCGCACGCCCCAACGGAAGGCAAAGATGATGACATTAAAAATTCGTTTTATGTGATAAAATTACTTTATAGACTCAAATGCCAAAAGGGGAAGGGAGTACGTTCTACGTTAAATAGTCGGAGAATTCAGTCTGCAAAGCAAAACCCACAATAGAGGTTTCAGACTGGTTCTTTTCGCTTTTAATTCCATGTCAGTAATTGGAGTCGGATTTGTGATACTAATAAGGACTAAGAATAATATTAAGATGTCGAAGAGATTGAGGCACAGCCTTCTAGGAAAAAACACCCTTAATTAGTAAGGTAACAACGGATGTTTCTGACTTATTCTCGCTACATAGAGGTATCAGACGCAAAACTGAAATAGGATACGCAAAACTGAATTAGGATACGCAAACTGCACTCATAGGCTCCCTGTAGTATGATGAATCCTGCTTAGCAGAAGCAGACAGAACACCATCAGACACTGGTATTATTTGTGATAATTGAGCGAATATTGTTATGCTAAGTCATTTGCTAAAAACATTTACTTTTTCGAATACAATTTCATTGAAAAATTGATCAGTAAAATATGGTTTCTGCTTAGCAATTAAGGGAGGATGCTGCATATATAGCAACGCTGCGTCTAATTTAGTTTAATTTGATTTCATTTAATTTTATTTGATAGCATTTCATTTCATTTCATTTCATTCCATTTCATTTCATTTCACTTCACTTCACTTCACTTCACTTCACTTCACTTCACTTCACTTCACTTCACTTCACTTCACTTCACTTCACTTCACTTCACTTCACTTCACTTCACTTCACTGCACTTCACTTCACTTCACTTCACTTCACTGCACTTCACATCGCTTCACTTCACTTCACTTCATTTCATTTCATTCCTATGATTGGATTCTAACCATGTTATACGTATATAATGTTACATCCTGTGCACAAACGGCAATCTGTTGCTTTAATATACTCATATATAGAATACTAAAGCCTATTCTATCTGATCTGATTGGGATTCATCGGTGTGGCTTTAGACTATATAAATCTTCTGGTCCTAGGATTTTAATAGTTAGATATAGCAAAAATTTTAAGAGACCATATCAGGGTCCTACGTTATTAAGAGAATGCCAATGACCGGTACAAAGTCTTCAATGTAGGTAGGCAAAAACTATAGTAATTCATTTTACGCTAAACGAGGTTTTAGACAAAGCGATTAAATGTAGTAAGGACTCTTCAAGAAACTTTTGGAGACGGTTTAGAAAAAACTACGTTAAGCAAGGCTGCTTTCATCTTTAACAAAAGCATACGCCTTCGACAAAACTACTGATGCCATCCTGGAAATTAGGAGTAGAGTATTGCCTGCAAACAGATGCCACTGTGGGCTTAACAAGAAAGAAAAGGACAAAGCCCTGTCTGGATAGACAAAAATACAGCTAAAACAGATACTATTCTACCTACTTTAAGTTACAGCATAGAAATTCTGTTAGAACATAATCGCATTTATAAGTTCTAGGAGCCTTCGAGAAAAAACTGTTCTGTACAAAAATATGGACCCATCATAGTAGAGGGAAAGTACTGGAGTCGTAGAAACATTGTTCCACATACCAACATAAACATGGTACGCATAAACTGCGATTACGTTGGCTGGCTAATGTTGTGTGGATGGATCCAAACACTCTGGCATGAAAAGTGTTCGACAATGGAATCCATGGATGACGCAGAAAAGAAAACTTTGTTGGAAGGATCAATCATTTAAAAATTATCAAAATTTTGGAATTCGTATTTACATGGGGAGTGAACTATTATAATTAGCATTCTAGTCGCCACCCGTTTTGCAGATGAGCTGAATAAAAAATACGTCAAATTGTAGACATTATTTGAATTTAATGATAACAAACTTAGGTAGGTTACCTTCTTTGGAAAAATCGTTCTTTGTAGTTCTTATTAGTTTTTAGCTATATATGTAGTCTCATATCTACAAATTTACAAAAAATATGGAATAATACTACACAAAATAATATTAAATTATTAAATTAAATATATATTAAATTAAGTGCATAATTTTTTTTTACAGATAGTTTTAACGCAAGCCAGACGGCTGAAAATGTTAACAGCGCCTATGGCCAATCATGAGCAATTTCATCGCCATTTCGATGCAGAAATTTTGGTGTTAAAGGTGCACCAAGCACTGGAAGAACAATTCTCAAAAATGGAAATGTAAGTCGCCAAATCCAACCATTACCTAAGCACTGTTTAGTTCGCCCAGGACCTAAACACCACACAAGAAACCATTTAAAGCGCGAGTTGACGTAAAAACCCGCATCAACCGAATTTCCATCTACGAATCGCTTCTGAATCCCGTTGGGCTGGCACAGACGGTGGCCAAGCCTGAATTGGCTGTCAAGTTTTGTTGTGTGTATTCTGTGCGATCGGCAGGGGACTATCTAATATGAGTCGAATGGATCATTTTATAAACAAATTCGGCTAGCAGTACTTTGAACAAAATCCCCTAGAAAGCGCAGTCGTTTTGAAACCTGTGGTAAGTTGTAAATGTAATAAGTTGTTATAAGTAATGCCATCATATGCAATGCCTTTTAAGAAATCTACTAAAAAATTGAATTTGATTCTTTTAACAAATATGTGGTGCTTTTACGAAGATTAGCTAATTGTGATTTAATTTTGGGGTCATCGTTGTAATGTGGAATAACATATATTCACATTGTGTTCACACCAAAGTGTTGTATTAAAATGCATTTATGTTAATTAAGTTAATTCAACCAGTTATACCTAAATAAACATTTCTGTAAAATCCATCAGGCGATTCAAAAATACAACTGTTTAATTAATTCAATTTTATCTGCCCATCTGGTTGCTAACAACAATTCGATATTCATTTGATATCATCTTACAGGCAGCAATTTTTTGTAATATGACTAGTTATGATTAACGTGTTCAGAAGTCAAAACTTAATCTAAAATTCAACGATGGATTTAGGCTATTTGAGGCCTTAGGCGCAAGAAGAAGCGAGGTGTGGGTAAAATCTGCAAAACACCAGCAGATTATAAATACAGCAACATAAAAGTATAGGTATATCGTTTCATAATAAATAGATAGAGAGATCGTTCGCTTCATAATAAACAGAATATTTTTTTTATCATTATTCATTAACTTTGTCTGCTTTGTTAAATTACTTCATTTGATTAATTCCTACTTTAAGCATCTCATTAAATAATGGCTGAAGTTTGCATTATCATAGATGTAGAAGATTTAGATATAAGTTTATTTTGACATATTTACGAAACTATAGAATTTGTATATATTGAACTTTGAAGAATTTTGAGCAAATTTATGCTAAATTTCTTATAACAGCCTCCCTACAAATTCTGAATTTGTTTTACTGAAATAATAAAATACTATTAGATTTAAGGTTATTACTTTAGATTTGCTGTGAAAAACGAAGCCGTTTTATTAAATATAAAGTAGTGAAAAGATGTGGATTTTTATCCAATTCTTCTTCGGAAATGTTTAGAATTTTTTGATGGTTATTTTCGTCATTTTTTCGAAGCATATTTGGCAGGCAGATGCTAATAATGGTCGAATCCACATCACAAATAGCAATATTTTGTTTTTAGTTTTTATGTTGGATTCTTTTTAAACATTATACCTATATATACAGGGTTGCCCATATTCGACGGACCCATCTGGCAACGC
>JAHXMU010000048.1:347988-394972 GCA_019455685.1 Philornis downsi | reverse complement strand
AAAAACATGGGTCCGTCGAATATGGGCAACCCTGTATATATATTTCTGTCACATTTTATAGCAAAAAACATTATTGAAAGAAACATTATCGGAACATTTTACACCAAATGAGTTTTTAGACAACGCGACAGCCTATCATTCAACCTCTTCAATACACCATTGAAGATGATTATGGGGAAGGCCACAGTTAATAACGACTGAAATCGCTTTAACAAAAACCGTATACCGATGATATAGGCATCATGGGTAGAAAACTGCGGCTATGTTACTGCAGACTTCTTAAGCATTGAGAAAAACGGTCAGCAAAAATATTTCTGATCGTAAACGAGGACAAAACAAATTTGCTTGCTTTGAAGGGCAAAGAGCCTACCCCATAAATACTGAACATTATAAGTTTGTTGTGGTTAATGATTTCATGTATCTTAGCTGCTCTGTCAACCTGGAAATTAAGAGGTGAATATTGCTTATGAAGAGTTGCTTCCTTGAACTTGTCAAACGATGTAGTGATAGAATCCTATTTGGATGTGTACAATGTAAGTTGAACAATGCAATAACCATACAGGTATTACTCCATTGATCAGAATTTTTTTATGAGGATATAATCAGTCAGTTTTGAGAGTTCTCATTTTGAGACCCACCAACGGAGATTATTGTCGTTATATGAATAATGAGCTATATAAATTGTGCACATCGACGTAGTCAAACACCTCAAAATACAGGTGATCGAAACACTCAAGCGCGAAAGGTTTTCTACAACGAATTGTTAAAATTGAAAAGTTCGCGTTTTTTGAAGCACGGCCAAAACTCAGTATCACAAATTGAAAAAGAAAGCCGACTGTGTGCCATGTATGCCCCCGAAGACATGATTACACTGCTTTACATAGACGCATAAACCAATTCACATGAGACAGCATATATATTTTGGTAAATTTGCATAGTTCGCGCTTAAAATATTCTCAATCTTTAGAGTATTGTGTCGTGAAAATCAAAGGAGTATTTTTGCAAAGTTAAATAAAGTATAGGAATAGGAAATAAAATTTCGCGGACTAATCCGAAATTGGAGTGAATACGGCAAAAGCCCGTTAACCCAAATTTGAAGAACTACTGCAACAGCAAATAAAATATGGATATAGACCCCTTTTTCGCAATCGGTCTATTTGATCTTATCTAACTGTAATACATTCCTCCAGTCTGTGGGCCCCAATAACTATTTGTTCTTGCCTGATCGTAGTGTAGGACCCCTTGTGGGAGAATTGTGTTGGCTGTGGTCTTGTGTTTTCAGTGATCTTGCGTTACTTAAGAGAACTTGGAAAACTCTGTTCTTCGTCGATTAGGTTGAGGAGTCTAGACAGGCCTCACTCCTGTCCAGGAGGAAGTTCACTTCATACCAGTGATTTCAAAAGTACTTTGGCTGAGAGATTAACCAAGCTCTGAGAAAATTTTCCTAGGGGATATGCTTCTTATCTCAAAGGTGCTTCGACTAATCCTTCCGGTATTAGTATGAGTTCCCCAAAGGGGCGTTGACTGTCGCAAATGCAAACAAAAAAACAGTCCCATGAGTGATGACACACCATGAGTAAGGCATTCAAAGCGAGATCCACGTTAAAGTACCACAATTGATTGGTTTCACCTGTATGCATATTTTTCGCATTGGATAGGTCAAAATTTGTCTCTCTCATGGCCCTTCCATATGTGCGACCTCTTTTTTACGAAATCCGTCTCTGTCGATGTATCAGTTTCTAATCAAATGTAAACAAACTCAGACGATAAACTTAAATGCGTCCTACAATTAAGTGTGTTTGTATGCCTGACATAAATGCCACATAGCGATATTATAAAATTATAGCCAAAATTTTTGTCAGTTTTGGTAGACATTACAAGAAGCTCGTATGATTGAACTTGACATTGAGATAAGTTCTTCATTCGAATAACACTACACGCTTGCGCATGACACCATATGAGGCTTTTATCAAATTGCGGTTTTTCGATGCTATTGCTGTTGTTGTGTTAGGTCAACAGACTCATGTACGCTACGGAGTGATTCTTCAGCATAGTCGTCCCAAAAGCTTCGTTGAAGTTTTGTGTGGAAGTTTCGCTGTGACCAATTATAGGATGGATTAGATCAACTGTGACTTGAGAGATGAAACTGGTTTCTTCTGTCCCCACCAGCGATGTTTTTAGCTAGTCAAATACTTAAGCAGGCACTTCAAATTCATAAACATTAGCAACCACTGCAGCAACAAAACAGGCTGTGAATGAAATGAAAACTATTGGAGAAGCTACTCTTCAGAGAGGCCGATCATTGTCGATATGTTATGTGTAAATTTTATAGTTTTTTTTCTATTAAAATAATAAAAATAAGGGCCATAGTGGAGATTTTATAGTGATGATGAGATCAAAATTCGATTTGCGTATAAATATGCATCGCTGCCCGAAAAGTATCGTCATTCACTGCTCTGCAGTAGTCGTGATATTAACTTCTTCATACACAAAACTCCACTCAAGTCAACAACAACAACTTGAAACAATGGTGAGTATCGCATTTGGTAATCATGGATATGATGGTACATGGTCAGGGGGGAAACCTTAACTGCTGTGTTGTAATATTTATTGAAAACAAACTTATTAATATGTGTTAATGTGTGGCATATAATTGCCTATAGAACGTTTCATTCATCAGATGGTCTTCAACATTTTTTTTCTGCAGAAATTCTTCTTGATTTTTGTGGGCGCCATCGCCTTCGTGTCGGCTGATGTCTCACACTTAACGGGCAATGGTTACAATTACGATAAGCCTTCGCCAGTTTTCGATGTGCCACAACCACAGAATGATTACATCGCCCCAGCCCCAGCTCCAGCTCCAGCTCTTCCTTCCCCTGAATACATTCCTCCTCAGCAGCAATCTGTTGCCGCTCATGTCCCAGCGCCGGCACCAGCTCCAGCACCCCAGTATTCCGCTCCTGTTTCTAGCCAACAATACTCTGCTCCTGCTCCAGCTCCAGTGCAGCAGTACTCTGCTCCCGCTCATGCCCCGGTCCAACAACAATATTCAGCTCCTGCCCAAGCACCATCCAATGAATACCTGCCTCCTCAACAATACTCTGCTTCTGTCCAAGCTGTAGCTCCAGTTCAACAGTATTTAGCTCCTGCTCCCGCTCCTGCCCCATTACAACAACAATACTTACCTCCCGCTCCAGCTGCTGCCCCAGTGCAACAACAATACCTAGCTCCCGCTGCAGCTCCATCCAGCGAATACTTACCTCCTCAACAACATTCGGCTCCTGCCCTCGCCTCAGCTCCTGTTCAACACTACTCCGCCCCAGCTGCTGCTCCTGTTCTTGCTCCAGCCACCACCCAACAATATTCTGCTCCTGCTGCAGCTTCAGCAACAGTACAACAACAATACTCAGCTCCCATCGCAGCTCCTTCTAACGAGTACTTGCCTTCCCAACAGCATTCTGCATCCGCAGCAGCCGCAGCACCAGCTCCACAGTATTCTGCTCCTGCTCCCGCACCAGTTCAACAATATTTGGCTCCCGCTGCCGCTTCTGCTCCTATTCAACAATACTCTGCCCCTGCCCCTGCCCCCGCCCCAGCTTCATTCAACAATTACTTGCCCCCTGTCCAACACCAAGAACAACAACCCAGAGAATCTGGCTACCACTATAACGCACCAGCCAGACGTTTCCGTTTCTAAATTCATTTAGAAAATTGAGAGCACCGTAACTTGTTAAATTAACAAGTTATTATTTTGCAAAGAAGAACAATTGCTTCAATTGTTTTTCACAGAGTTGTTAATGCTTTTATACTTACAATAAATTTAGGAAAATAATTTTTAATATAAAAAAAATAATTTTTACAGTCACATCCAGTCACGCTTTTTGTTTGGTAAATAAAGTACATCAGGAGATTTTCCCTCGCTGTCGATCTTCCAGCTCCACACTTTTCAAAAAGAGAAAAAACGGCGGAATATCGGTGGATCCTTCTCATTAACTGTTAGTTAGCTCTTGTTAGTTCTGAAGAGTCTTTAGATGTATTGTATTGCACAATCTCTAAGTCCAACTGGCATATTTGTTATATGAAATTATACTTATCGTGTGTATCGACACCAACAAAATACTTCGATATTTTAATGAAACCAGATAATTATAATTGCTATAAAAATGTTCAATTATTTCTCGAGAAAATTGATTATTAAAAGCTAAAGTTTTCATTTCGCTTTTCACCAGAAAATAATGATCGTTTTTGCCATGAGATCCCTCTTCTCTATACATTGACTAATTTTCGGTGATATGTCAGATTCATGTTCCACTTTTTTTTATCGAATATTATCAAACATACATCAAATCTTAATGTTGAATGTACATTATTCGTAAAAAGTAATTCTTTGTTCATAACGACGGAAAAGTGAGAATATTTTATTTGTATTTTCGCATATTTTCCCTCGGCCTACCTCAAGCATCGGCAATTTGCCCTATTTTTCATTACATTCTCACACATTTCACGCGGTATTTCATTAAATTCATCATGAATATTTTGTTTGAGTTGCTCAAGCGTTTCTGGTTTGTTTGCATAAACCTCGCTTTTCAGATATTTCCACAAAAAGAAATCAAAAGCAGTCACATCAGTCGAGCGTGGATGCCAATCAACATCACCATTTCTTGAAATAACTTGTTGTGGAAAGAGGTCTCACAGTAATTCCATTGTAATCCTGGCTGTATGTATACGATGTGGCACCGCCTTGTTGATACCACATGTTAATCAAGCCAAAAGCATGCAGTTGTGGCGTTAAAAAGTTTTCAATCATATCACGATATCGCTGCCCATTGACAGTTACCGTTACGCCGTTTTCAGTTTCAAAGATTCCTCCTGACCAAATTGCACACCAGACTGTCATTTTTAATGGATGCAAAGGTGACTGATGAATAATTTGAGAGTTTTCCATTGACCAGAACCGACTTTGTCTTCTGTTTACTTTTGTCTGACTTCTGTTTATTCACATATCCATTCAAATGTAAATGTGCCTCGTCACTCGTTATGATTTTTTCATGAAAATCGGGGTCGTCATGGGCGAGCTGTAACATCCTATTGGTATATGTACGACGACGTAAATGGTAAAGTTGTTCTTTGAAGACTAAGCTTCTGAGCAGGGCGTCGAATTGAGGTTAATGGATTGTTTTGAACACTTTCTTGAGCTGCAGTAATGTTTTCAGTCGATCTTGCAGTATGTTGTGGTCCATGCTTGGCCCTATCAGCTACAGACCCTCTTTCTTCGAAACCATTTACTACACGATAAATAGCGCGTCTTGTTGGCACGTTGTTTTTCCCAAAAATTTCACGCAACTTTCTCATCGTCACGGAAATCTAAGATTGATTTGATAAAATGTTTTAACGATTAAAACACGTTGGTTTATCGAATATTTTTCTATAATAAATTTGCCACGTCTCTACTTTACGACTGCCTAATATGATGTGTCAAGATTAATGTTTACCAAAATGGCGGCAAAAAAAAGTAGTATACCTTCCCGACGAACACCCTGTATAATTTAAAGAATCTAAGAAAAATTTACGTCTATGATATGTTGCACGCTGAAGAAATCAAGGATGTAAACTTTTGTTTCCATTAGGATAAAATGTATTACTGAACCATATTCGATAACACAACCGATGTATTACAAGAAGAAAATATGACTTTTATACCTCCACCCAAAGGAATAAAGACATATACCTACCGATCCCCAGCGACGGCTTTGCTTGGTTTCAACAGCCCATAACAAGTAACACTGACCTGGTCCCACCAAATGCAGAGCATAACCTTTGCAGCGTGAATATTCTTTGATCGATTGCTGTTATGAATCCAGTTTGCATTACCCTTTACAATACGATGAAGAAACCCCTTCTTTTTTGTCGCTGAAGCAGTTGTTCACAGGCGAAAGAACGACGCTTAACTTCCCCTGGCTTCAACTCATAAGGAACCCTAGTATCTTGCTTTTGAATCATTCTTACTGCAGGTAATCACTTGGAGATGCTTAGCGGGTAATTGCTAATACTAAAGCAAGCTCTACCGGCGTTTGGCATGGATCCCCATCAAGCAATGCCGTCAATTCTGTGTCTTCCAAGGTTTTTCGTCTTCCTTCGGTCGTCGGTCGTCAACATCAAAATCGCCGTCTTTAAAACGACGGAACCAATTTCCACACGTTGTTTCACTTAAAGCTGCATCTCCGTATACATTTTGAAGCTCTCGATGAGCTTCAGCCACCACTGTGTTCGATTGAAAGAAGAAAATCAATACTTCCCGCATATGGCGATTATTTGGCACAAAATCATACATATTCACATAATCAAAAGAATATGACGTCAAAATAAATTCACTATTGTGTCGAGGCGGTATGTTTACCATATGCCTAAGATTGGCTCATGACGTTTAGGTTATTTCAGAATCGACTAGTACTTACAGCTGGCACCATCTATTGGCAAACAGCGGGAACTTAGTTGAGCACCTAATATGTACCACCTCTTTATAGCAGAAAATATCAATTTCACTGGGAGGTGTCAGATTTGTGTTCAACAATTTTGCAAGTATCTACTTTTCACAAATGTACGAATGCAATTTTTAAAAATTGTAAAATTCATGGAAGAAGAAGAAGTAGTTTGAATATATGAAAAGGATTCAATCCCTTCAATAACAACTTTGCACTGTTTATTGGTTAAACATGGTTTTATCCACTTTGAAAATGTTGGGTGGAATCCCATCGACTTTAACTTAAAATACAGTATATGAAACGATATCTTATCAAAAACCTTAGAGAAATCTGTGAACACAGTCTCAACTTGACTACCGTGTTCGAAAGATGAAATGCAGTATGCACTAAAAGAACATACATTTGTGATAGCAGATCTACCAGGAAAAACTCCATGTTGATGCGGAGAACTTTTTATAAATAACATGTTCAAAAACTTTATCTGTTACTATTATTTCATAATGAAGTAGCGATTTGCCGCCTTTTTTTGACACTTATTTGTTTAACTTTTATGGGTGAAAGTATAAACCAGTTTACCTAACAGAAATTTCTGTAAATTTTGGATGTTAAATTTATATCTTCTCAACATTACGCATTTTAAAATTTAAAAATAAAATATTTGAACGTTTTGTAAACATTTAATAAATCTTTCATCAAAATAAACCGGGATGAATCAAATTCAAATTTATGAATATTTCCAGTTAGCTATTCACAAACAATTTATTAACCGGTTCATTACGTACTAATACAATAATATAAGTGAATTTTCATAACTTTAATTAATTTACTCATAACATCGCTCATTTGCTACAAGGCCGTCTTAACTTAAAAAGAAAACAGTAGTTTTGAATAACATTGCGGAATGTTTGAGATCGTAATCGAAATCTTCTATAGGGAAAATTAAAATTTTCTATTTTCAATAAAAGTTTAAAAAGTCTTATGCTGATCATTAACAGTATTTTTATTTAAAAATTTAAGTACGAAAAAAGTTCTTCGTTATGACGTTTTCACATAAACTTTTACGACGATTTTGTTGCGAGTGACTAATATAGAGTGATTTTTTAATATTTTTTTTTTCTTTTTGTTATTATTTCTTCTATCATATTTACACTTAAAAAATATTTAACAAATTTTAATATTTATAATTAATATTTAATATTTATTTAAATAGTCAAACAGAAAATTGAGTTTAATGCTTCGAAAAGCTTGAAGTTTTTTCAAGTGAGTTTTGGCACATCTTTTATACCAGACCTGACAGCCATATATCATTGTTGATCGAATGCACATCTTGTATAACAGCAGTTTATTTTTAGAATTTAATTGGGATCTACGATTGATCAGGGGGAAAAATGCTCGGCCACATTTTACAGCTTTGTCCGCAGCATGAAGCACGTGTTCTTTAAAGTTCAAATTTTTGTCCAATATTATGCCCAGGTATTTGACCGAATTCTGCAGTGGAACATCTGTGCCACCTATGTTGAGCGTTGCTGAAGGGGTTCATCTCGGCGATTTATTGAAGGGGAAAATTATGGCTTGTGTTTTCCCTCATTTATTTTTATTTTCCACTTCGTAAAATATTTACTAATGTGTGAGAGAGATTTTTTCATTTTTCTCATAATTGAGTTTGAGACTTTACCACTTGTCATTATTGCTGTGTCGTCCGCGTATAATGCAATAGCCTCATTTTTAAGCAACTTGAAATCAGAAGTAAATATTGAGTACAAAGTTGGTGACAAAACAGAACCTTGTGGAACGCCTGTTATCGAGCCGAGGATTGCTCATCGTTCACACTAACAATGAATAGTCAATCGGACAAAAAACTTCGTACAATTTTCTGTATATAAATAGGATATCCAAATTTATGGAGTTTAAATATTAATCCGTTATGCCAAATCGAATCAAAAGCTTTTTCAATGTCCAGAAATACCATTCCCGTACTTTTCCGCTGTATTTTATTATTCAAAACCGTATTCACAATTCTTTTGACTTGATGAATTGTCGAATGTTGATTGCGAAACCCAAATTCTTCCTCTCTTAAAACCGAATTATTTTCTACGTGTTCCTTGATCCTCTCCAGAATAATTTTTTTATTTTTAATAGTAGTTTTTTTTTAAATCGAGCAAAACTCTCAAATTTGATTCATATAATAAAATTCTTCATTGGAATCGATAAATTAGTCTTTGCCATTTAAGTGTTAAATTTCATGTAAATTTCATGTAAATGTTGCCCGCAGCTCCGTCTCAAAATGTCCATTCAGAATGTCCAATTTCTTTGTCACTTTTTCGAGTCCTTCGGCCGATATTCCACGTGTTATGTTATACTGTAAGGCTTCAATAGGCTTCGGCTTGTCCACATAGATTAACGACTTGACATAACCCCACAAGAAATAATCAAGAGGCGTTAAATCGCTAGATCTTGGGGGCCTATTCACAAGGTCAAATCGAGAGATAATCTGCTCACCAAATTCATCCCTCAACATATCCATTGTTTCACGAGCAGTTTGGCATGTTTCACCGTCCTGATGAAACCACATGTCAACCAAGTTCAACTTAGCCAATTGGGGCAAAAAAAAATCGCTTATAGTGGCTCGATATCGTTTGCCGTTGACGGTAACGTTTTTTTCCACGGTTGTCTTTGAAGAAAAATGGACCGATGATGCCACCAGCCCATAAACCACACCAGACTGTCGTTTTTTCGGTATGTATCGGTAATTCATGTATGGCATGTGGCTGGTCATCACTCCAGATGCGACAGTTGTGCTTGTTTACGTATCCATTCAGTAAGAAATGAGCCTCATCGCTGAACACAATTTTTCGATAAATCAGCGGATTTCCATTGAGCTTTTGTAAGGCCCATTCATCAAAAATTAGACGTTGTGGTAGGTCGTACGTCATTGCATGATGAAATGACAGAGTATACTGTACACTTTTCACTTTGACAGATGACGTTTGGACGCCATTACCAACCAGTGCTGCCAACCTGAAAAACTTAAATCTTAAAAAATCACCCTGTATATATGAACAGAAGTTTGAAAAGGTCCCATTTTATATTGAAATCTAATTAAAATAATTATTTGAAAAGTAGGTATTCCAACCAAATAAATAGTTAACCTGTTGCACTTGAAACAGTGCTTTAATTTGAAAATAGTAAAACTTGATCACAATTTTATAAATAGTTTTTTTCTTTTTAAGAAATTGGGAGATATTTGGCTTTTAGCTGGTTTTAGTCGTGATTTCTTAAATTCGGTTAGTCACGGCATATCAGTCTTCTTTGATTACCGTGTGAAAGGCGTTTCTCATTAAACAGTTACAACTATAAAATGATTTCTTAACACCTTTTTGTTCCATAATGGATTATTATGATTATTTGGTTAATTACGTACAGCTTAAACACTTGGCTGTCAACGACCACTTTATCTACAAAATTGTTTCTTTTGTTTATTGTTTATACTTTGTTTCTGCTGATGAAAATAAACGTCCACGTTAACTGACGTGAGCAATACATGTTTTTGTTTAGCTAATGGAACTGTCTGAGATTATCAGTTACTTGTTTAGTGTATTGATTTTCTTTGTTTCTTTACGAAATAAGAAATGCATTAAACATGATGTAAAATATTTTTTTGGTCTAAGCCGGTTGAGCAAATTCGAACATTTGTATGTTTTTTCGATGAGAGCTTAGTAGAAGAACGCATTTAGAAATTATGATGTCACTCAATAAGAAACCATTTGCTGTGTTTCTAGTTGATAATTGCTATGAGTTTTATAGATTATTTCGCAATCAAAGAAAAGTGCTTGGAGCATATATCGAACAAATGAGAAACGAGTTTTTTTATCCCACTTTTTGATATTTTGACATATGAAAACAACACGAGTTTCTGATGAATCTACAAGTACATTATTGTGATAAATCCAAAGGGTGGCGCATAAGTAACGTTAACGACGACTATATTGAATATCTTTTGACTAAATCTATTTCTTGATATGTTAAATCAATTGAATTATGTTCGATTGTCTGGCTGGCTTGCCGGCTAGCTGGTAGTTACGGTGACTCCATTACAAATTGCCCGATTTTCGGAATTCAATTTGTTTTCAGTAACTTCTCATTTGCAGGCTGTAATAATTTAAGCTGTTGTCCATTGTGTTGGCTCTGTAGAATTAGAAAAAACTTACCGATTAGTTGCATTCCTTCAGGTACCTCCCTTACAAATGAGCGATTTAACCCACTTATTCGTAATTTCATAGCTTTTATTTAATTGCGTTGATTTCAATCGGATTTGGTACACATTGAGCGATTACCAAACTATGGTCTTAAAAATGTAGTCTATCTTATGTTTACTACAGGGTGGGCCATATGAGTGTTGGCGATTTAATTCTTCAATTTCTCGGTAACGCGCGCGCGGGGTGGCGGGGGGATATGTTGTTCGCTGCGCCGCTTCCTGGAAATGTAGTCGCCATGGAGCCATACACGGGAGTGCAGCGTGCATTTTGTGCCCGAGCGTATTACGAAAACAATAAATCAGTGATTACTGCACGACGTTTGTATCGACATGAACACGGCTTACACGATTTAAGTGAAGTTCCAAGCGCCAATGTGATACGAAAATGGATCAGAATGTTCGAAACAACTGGCTCAACAGTACCAATTACGGTTCGTGGTCGCCCAGTTTCTGCAAGATCAGCCGACATTGTGGAGCGTGTTCGTGTTTCAGTTCAGCGAAATCCGCAACAGTCAACACGTAAGAGAAGTCAGTCTTTGGATGTCAAAAGAACAACTTTACGACGAATTTTGAAACGTGATTTGCATTTGAAGGCTTATAAGATTCAGATAGTCCAAGAATTAAAACCCGATGATGCCAATAACCGTCTTAACTTTGTCAATTTGATGCTAGAGCGGTTGAACAATTTCAACAACATGATTTTTAGTGATGAGGCCAATTTTCACCTTAATGGCCATGTGAACAAGCAAAATTGTCGGTTCTGGCCCGAGACTAATCCCCGACGCTTGCATGAACGTCCACTTCACAGCCCTAAGCTTGTCGTGTGGGCTGGGATAACGTCAACCGGTATTATTGGACCACACTTTTTTGAGGACGAAAGAGGGCATGCGATGACGGTTAGAGCGAACAATTATTGCAACATGCTAGCAGACTTTTTGGTGCCAGCTTTGCAAGAACTTTAAGGCAATACCTCGAGGATGTGGTTTCAACAGGATGGGGCCACATGTCATACGGCTAGGGTATTCATAGAGCTGCTGAAAAATGTTTTTCCTGGAAAACTCATTTCGAAAAGGGGGGATATTGAATGGCCCCCACGTGGCCCCGATCTCTCTCCTTGCGATTATTTTCTATGGGGCTACCTCAAATCGGTAGTCTACGAGAATAATCCGATCAATTTAGAGCAGTTGAAGAGGAACATTATTCAGGAAAGTAACAAAATACCGAGAACAACTTTTCAACGAGTTTTCCAAAATTTGCGACTTCGGTTCCAAGAGTGTCAAGCAGTCGAGGGAAGCCATTTGGACAACATTATTTTTAAGTCTTAAAAATTCCCATGCTTCTACTTTTTAAAAATACAAGTATATTTTTTTTATGTTTCGTAGTTTCTTTTTAATTGAATATTTAACCGCCAACACCCTTATGGCACCGTGTATAAGAATGAAATTGGGTTTTTCGGGCTTATTCCTAACAAACCCGCCGATTTATGAAAAATTTATTTTTTTCTCCTTAATGCATAATTCGTAGACAAAAGTACGTAGACAATTTACCAATGTTAATCCATGCTTTTCCAAGGCTCTTATGTTTTTTTTTTCAACAGTATTAATTTTTGTATAATTTAACACGCATCAGACATTTATTTCTGGGAATGCCTTCGCCATGCCTCTTAGAGAACCTCAAACACAAATCGGCGTATTTGGAAGAAAACATTTGCAAAAGGAGAACATTAGAAAGTTATGATTTTGCTCTTATTATTTTGTTTTAATACAGAGTATTTCTTGATAAGAATCTAATGATTAACACTTTTGTGCCAGCGGAAAATGATGTTGGGCGAAGAGATATACCAATTGACCTAACTGGAGATTGTGTAGTGGTACTCTCATTGTGTCTGTCCACATACCCTCAATTTTACATACACCTGAATTATAATGTTATTAAAATCATAAAATACATTCACCCAGCTGTCATCTACTTTAATCGTGATCCTTTTAAAATTTAAGTACTCGTAAATATTTTATATTAAATTGATGGTAAGTCCAACTATGAGGTCCATTTCCCGGTTCTGCCGCTTTGATATCTGTACGTTAGCTTAAGATATAACTTCCATACTTATATAGTTACTCCAGTTACAAGTTTTTTGAAAAAATTAATTAAGCTTTTAAAAGTTACATAATAATTATTTCGAAGCACTTCTCTGTTTCTATACGGCATTTCTTATTTATATGTGTCACAAAAGCGTAAATTAGAGCTTAATAAAATAATAATTTAGTAGTTATGAATGAAAACAGGCTATGAAATATGAGAAACCGTCCGTGAAATATTTATAAATACTAATACCGATGGCTTTAAAAAAATGTTTGTGACACAGTAACATACAAATCAACAGCTCTATTGTCATCCGAGTTATTATTTTTTATTTCTATTTCTTTCTTTATTCGACAGCTGAACACGACTTAATTGGACGATGATAATAATGATGATGATGATGATGACATGATTGATTTGCAAATAATAAACGAGAAAAATTATATATCGCCGCGGAGCTACCTCAGTAAGTTTAATAGAAAAAATCTTAACAAACTAACAGATTTGAAAAAATAAGTTTCTAAAAGTATTTCGTCTGCTACAAATTGATGTGACAAATTAACTTTATAATTTTTTAATTATTCGGTTTATTATTTTGTGAATACTAACATTTTATGATTTATTCTGAGCAATTTTAATGGATCACCGAAATCTTGTACGCAAAATTTCATGATTCTCATGTATCTGTCTAATGTCGAGGGCTTTCATTATAACAGCTTCACTAAACTGCAATTAACTAATTAAAAAAACCAGAATAAACGATGCTAGATCACGATTTCTTAATTTGTTCAAATTATTAATTTATACTTTCGAGTGTTTAAGATTAAGATTAATATTTGCCAGATAACCCCTGCCACTTCAATGCAGGAAGTGAATTCTAAATGTCATGTTTTCGGAATTTTCCTAGAATAATTGCTGCTGAATACCATCAATAGTGGAAGCTAATTATTTATATTTTATGCAAATTAATATGAAAAAAATGTAATGTATTGAAGGCCCTGATTTAGATGTTAGACATCATGAGGTAGTTGTTTAAAAAAAAAATTATTTTTAAGAATGATCTATATTTTTTGTTCAAACCACAACATAATATACGGCATATTCTAAAAGCGATATTCAGTTCTTCTTTGAGCAAGTCACTTCATTCCGGGTGGATTTTTTTCATATAATTTCTATCGTGCTATCAAGAGATGTATAGACGAATGAACTGTAATGCATAGATAGATATGAATTTTTATGATTCCTCAAATAAATAGTTCCGTATCATACAAACGATGCATACCCTCATCGTGATATTACTCCATCTCATGTACATTGATTTTTTAGTCGCAGTTTTTGTTTTTAAAATCGAATAAAACACCCAAATTTGCATCATATATTAAATTTTTTTTATTGGAATCAATAAATCAGTCTTTGCCATTTAATTTTTAACGGCAATTTCAAGTAAATGTTGCCCGCGGCTCCGTCTCAAAATGTCCATTCAGAAGGTCCAATTTGTTGCCACTTTTTCGAGCCTTACGGCCTATATCCCACGTGTTATGTTATCCTGTAAAGCTTCAATAGGGTTCGCCTTGTCCACATAGACAAACGACTTGACATAACCCCTCAAGAAATAATCAAGAGGCGTTAAATCGCAAGATCTTGGGGACCAACTCACAGGGCCAAATCGAATGATAAGCTGCTCACCAAATTCATCCCTCAACATATCCTTTGTTTCACGAGCAGTGTGGCATGTTGCACCGTCCTGATGGAACCACATGTTAACCAAGTTCAACGAAGGCAATTGGGGCAAAAAAATCATTGTGATTGAGCAACACATGCCCAATCGCTAAAAACGGCGACGAATTGGCATTTCTTGATCGTCATTAACACTGGTCGCTACGGCTGCAATATTTTCTCCGGTACGCACTCTACGCATGCGAGTCGACGGTTTTATGTCCAACAAAGTAAATTTGGTGCGAAATTTGGAGATAACAGCACGAATTGTTGATTCAGCAGGTCGATTCTGACGACCATCCAATGAATGTTAAATACGAGCTTGATTCTACTCTGGGGGAGTGTACTCCTTCGTTTACCACTGTAAAATATTGGGTAGTAGAGATTAAACGAGGGTACGAGCTTAAACATAGGAGCTGCTAAGACAAACACCGTAGTGGTCGACCAATTGATGTGTCCACGCCGGACACGGCTAAGAAAATGCACAAAATGTTATTGGGTGATCATAGGCTGAAAATGTGTGAGCTAGTTGAAATGATAGGTAATTCAAAAAGTCATACACATCATATATGGAGCTAAGATTTGAAGATGAGAAAGCTGCGCGCAGGATGGATGCCGCGCTTGCTTTCAATTGAGCAAAAACAGCGTCGTGAAGATTTTCAGTAGATGTTTTCGTGTTTGTCGATATTTCACCGCAATAAAGCCAAATTTAAACATCGATTTAATATCATGGATGAGACATGGGTCCACCACCACCATGCGAAGACGGTTCCATCTGCAGTCAAGGTCAGGGTTCCTGTTTTTTTTTTTTTTTTGAGATGTGCATGGGATTATTTTTGTTATCTTCAGAAAAAAACCATCAGTGTCAAATATTAAGCTAATTTATTGCCGCGGTTAGTAATCCAATACTCCCATTTGAAAGGTCTCAGGTCAAGCAATATTAAAGCAAAGATAGATTCTACTCTGGGAGAATCTTCTGCCTATTGGGTGGCAGAGTGTAAACTAGACCGTAGGAGCCGCCAAGCTTGTGTTCACGCCACACACGCTAAGAAATGCCCCATTTGGCGAAAAAGAAAGTGTTGTTTCATCAATGCTCCAGTTCACACATCTACTATTGCGGTGGCCAAAATTAACGAATTAAAGTTCGAATTGCTTCATCACGCACCTTATTCGTCAGATTTAGTACCCTCATGCTTTTTTCTATTTCCAAATTTTAAAAAGGGGCTCGATGGTAAAAAAATTGCCAAAAATAAGAGGAGGATGCGATTGACAACTATTTTAAAGAGTGTGACAGTTCTTACTATAAGCAGGGTGTAAAAGCTATTGAATATCGTTGGAATAAGTGTATCGAACTAAAGGGAGATTATGTTGAAAAATAAAGAAAAATTTTCCCAACATTTTTGAGTCTTCTTTGTTATGTTGGGATCGTTGAGAAATGAGAAATGATACATATGTATGTATACCTTCACCCAAAGGATTGAATGTGTTTTATAGCTTTAAGCGATGCCCGTCTGCCTATCTCGTTGCCTGACAGGCACGATATCGAGATTAAATTTTTATGAAACCTTTTAAAATTTAACGCAGGCTAACATTTTGCCACATAGTAGCCGAATATTGCAAATGCGCTGTATAGATCACTTCTTCTGACAGCTTCCATATAAGTTGACGATTTTCCAAAAATCGGTTTATTCCCTGTAACTTCTCATTCTCAGACTGCAGTAACTTAACTTTGTATTCATTGTTCATCAATTTCTTTCGATATTTCCCATAAAAATGGCCGATTTAATGCTAAATTTTGTCAAATTTGATAAATATTGAGTGTTTGTAAAGTCACACTAGTATCTTCTATGCAAAATGATCGATTTGTTCAAATTCAATCTTTTCCCCGTAGTTTGTATACGGTAGACTGCATTGATTTATAATTCTTTGTAAAACTTGAGGAAAATCGACCACGGCCCCTCTGGTAGCGATTTAACTCATTTATACTTCGCATTTTTCAAGCAATTGTTCTTTAGTCAAGTTTAGCATATAGCACGAGCTTTGGAAGCTAAATTCTGAAAATAAAAACGAAGGCCATTGGAACATTTCCTCTGGTGCATCCCATAAAAATTTGCAAGTTAATCGAAGTTTAATTTTTCCGCTGTAATCCCTAATTCGTAGACTACGATCAGCTATATTTTTGTCAAAATTTTGTAAAAAATTTTAAAAAATGATCCGAAGATATTTATATATCTTTCATTAAATCCACAAAATTTGATATAAATTACTTTACATTGGACATTTAGTAAATATGGTTCTCCAAATAATTATGGGGACCCATAAAGCAAAATTCATAAAAATTTAATTTCTGAGCAGACGATTTTCAGTTGAAATCTTGTTTCTTTGATTGTGTTTGAATTGGGAGTATTTTTGTTAAGAAGCCAATGATTTACCATAGCCCTTCGGGCATTTCTTAAACATTTGCACCGAAGCAAAAAAATGTTGGCTGAGGGAAGTCAAAAACTAGTTAGCTTAACTATAATTGAAATTTGATTATCTTCACGATCAGTTACTCATGCCCCATATCATTATTCATAACTGCTTGCAGGTTTATGGCGAGAATTGCCTTAAATACCGCTCAAATTTGTTGATTTTGCTTTGTAAACTTCCTGTCTGCAGAAGAAAAATGAAAGTACAGTAAAACCTTAGGGACCAACTTGATGTGGAGTTGCTCGAAATTAGCTTATTTGAAATTACTCTTTGAAATTTCCTTTCGGTGTATTTCTGTAACAAAAAATGCAAAAAACATTCATAAGCCATCGTGTGTCTTTTATAAAATTTCAAATTTCTCCAAATATTGCAAAGCAATGTTTCTTAATCGAAGTTTTTGCAATAATATTTTGAAGAACTTACGTAGGTTACTTCTAACGAAGGTTACTTCTGAAACAGAAATACGCGTTTGGTTACAGTGTCTTTGGATGAGTGTTAATGTGACATAGTTTGATTCAGTTTATTGTGGGCATTATATTTGATGAATTGCACGAATCACACACTAGTAAGTGCAGGGTGCCGCAGCAATTACACTACAATAAAAAATTCAAATAACTTTTTTTTAAAAATGTATTTATTTATTTTTTTTAACTAATTGGTTTGGTAATTTGGTTTTGAAGACGATAGATTGTAAATGACCTCCATGCTCATTAACGCATATGTGACACCTGATCATGAAATTCTTCAATTATTGTTTTATTGAACTGCTTCAATTCAGTTAAATTACTTGGTTTCGTTTTGTACTCTTTTTGCTTGACATAACCCCATAAAAAAAGTTTGATGCAGTGAGGTCAGGTGATCTAGGGGGTCAGCGAAAAGTGGAATTTCTGGAGCTACGCCATAACCCGTCTGGCTATGTGTGCAGTTAGTTCATCTTGCTGAAACCAAATACTGTTAAAACAGATACATTTTCGCCGCAGTTCTGGGTAAAAAGACTTCTTTAACATCTTTAAATAACGGTCCCCATTTACAGTTGACAGTAGGAGGATTCGTGCTTCACCCTGTATAACCAATGTTGCAATTTTCCGTTTTGAGCTCTAATGTGTCATTAATTTTATGTAATTTCATTTAATTCTAAATGACTTTCCGCGGATCTCGAAAATTCAGTTACTTTTTCTGATGTCCTGTTAAATAAGTGAAGTCCACGAGGGTTTTACGTGAGTCTCGCCATGAAGACCCTACCTACGGTGTGCGACACACTGGGCATATTATAATGCGATTGCCAACGCCTCCCTGGGATAGCCAAATAAAACTTGGGCTATCTAGGAAAAGGGGCCTTTCTTCGCAGCCAGGAGATACCAAATTGATTATGCTAGTATGGAACATAATCCCTATTGGCGGAGGTGAGGCCTGATAAATAAATGAAGTTGAAAATTTTCAGATCCATATTCAAATTTTCAAATCCCTGCTTGTATCTATCCTTTTGAAGACTCTACCTTGCCGTAAGTAGCCATGGCGGTATTGAGATAAACTTTAATCTGAAAATTATTCGTTTTCTTTAGGTTTTTTTTTTCAAAAAGTTAAATGCAGCTAATTTCGAAGTTTTGAAATACGAAACAATATAAGCATGTTATCTTTTACTACGAATATTCAATATTTGATCGATCACTTGTAGCGGCATCGATAATTTGTTGGAAAAAAATAAACTTTGTTGGTCTACACTTTATTAATTGGCTTTGCCTTTGACTCCGTTTTATGCATTTTTCTGTAACGACCATTATGAAGGTAAATTTATAAGTAATGTAATTATTTCAGAATTATATTTATTAACAAATTGAACACTAAATCGTTCAGTATAAAAGCTCTTACCTTTTTCAATACATTTTAGTTACAGAATGAAAACTATTAATTTTTACAACATTTATTGATGGAGTCTTCACTATAATAACAACAGTTGAAATATTACCGAAAGAAGTTGTAATTTTCAGTAATTTTCAACTCCACTGACATTACGTCACTGCTCATCCAAGTACGGCACAAAGATGTTAATTTGTAAAGAAAAACTATGACTTGAAATATGCTCATTTATTTTAAATAACGTTATCTCATTTCGCTGGCCTTGTAATTTACTGACCTAAATATGATTCCTTTTATGTTCTTTCTTTCTATGAAAATGCTATAAATTTCGTCTAAACTAACCTACCTCACTGAGCGCGTTTAGCTACCAAACATTGCCAAACAGAATACATAAATACGCTCCATTGATTTGACAAATTGCAGCGTAAATTTTCTAAGGTATTCTGAATGTTACCAGAGCATAACATTTAATTTAAAGCACGTCCACTATGGCATTTGAATGGTCGTATGTTTAAAATGAGTTTGAATTCAATTATATGGTTCCAAATGGAGACGGTGGCTTAATATATCTTCTATGCCTCAGAGGGTTTAATGACATCCAACTAACCTGGGGTCTTTGTAAACCTTGGCTTTTATGAAATTATATTCTTCTACTTCTATTTCTTTGTTTATGCTCTAAGCATTTGTATCGTCCTCTATGTTTTGAGTTTTATGAGCCGAACCCTCGTTGCTGTCTGCCCTTTCTATTGGTGTCGAAAACAAAGAAAATAGCTAAAAGTGTAGATAATTTAATTTGAAATTCATATAAATAGGTAAAGATTTCGATGAAATATGACCAGTTAAAATTTAAAACGAAACATACAATTCATTCACCAGAGACCACTGAAGCAGAAGAAAATAAATACCGAGAAACTTGACAACACCAACAAAAATGGTTGAGTAGATTTTGATATTAATATGCAAATTAGCTTTGCCTTTCGTAGTAGAGTTTGTTCAATTTTAAATAAAAAACAAAACCACTCAATTTGAGTATGAAAACGTCTCCGTCACCTAATGCAATTCACATCTCTGGTTTGGGTTTATTTGTTTTTTCTAACTTGCAGTTGTGGATCTACTCGTTCGTTTTGCTGTTAGCCCATTATCATACAGCGTATGCTTCGGAATTGGTTAAGTCTGGTAACGGATTCTTATACGATGCACCGCCACGCACATCCGATCTACCGTTAGCGCCTTTGGACTTAGCCAATGATTTGAAAACGCAAAGTGCTTTGGCATTTCTGACACCACTCACGCCACCACTTTTCACCAACTCAATGGATATCAGCTCCAGTATCCCAATGAAACTTTTAGTTAGAGCACCTAACAAGATGGTAAAGATGAGAATGGATGTAGTGCCATCTGTAGCATCAGCAAAGTCTTTAAAACAAGATCAGTCAATGACTGAACCTGTTATTAACAGCATCGGCGGCAGTGCTTTCAAACAGCACATGCCTGCGGAAGTGCCAAAGGTAGACGTCGTAAATCCAGCGCAAGATATCAGTTCACAAGGAGGCTATAATTATGTTAATCCAAATATACAACTACTTACAGTCTAAGTGCTTTTGTTTTATTTACTTAGGAACTTTAGGAAATACTTAAACAGAACAACACTTTTTATTTCGGTAGTCTTCTTAAAGAGATCATTAAAAAGTAGTTTACATTTTTTATTAATCGTTAAATCGCGACCTCGATGAACTGGTTAAAAACATTTGAAGAGATGCTCAAAACGAGATTGCAAAGAACCTAATTTTCCAGAAAGCAAGCCTTACATATTTAAGTATTGGGCAAAACTAAAACTGTATATTGTCACTTAAATAAGAAAATAATTTATAAACATTTTCATTTTCTGGTATTGTCATGAAATAAATGGTGTCCCAACAAGAACGCAAGATTTAAATTTGGCGCCATTCGAAGTGTCATTGTTTTACATTTGAACAATTGTTGTAGTTTGCTAGTAGAAGGTACGCGGTTAGTAAAAATGGAGCGCTACACGAATGAACAACGCATTCTCATTGTGAAATTGTTTTACCTAAATGGTGAAAGTTTTGCGGCTGCAGTTCGCAAATTGCGATCAATTTGAGGTCACAATAATGCTCTAAAAGAGTCAACTGTAAAGGGATTAATGGATAAATTTGCCAAAACTGCGTCTGTTAGTGATGTAAAGACAACAACGCGCCTTCAACCAGGTCGATCGACCGAAAATGTCGCAGCTGTACGTAATGATGTCACTTAAACTCCATCCACCTCAATTCGACACCGAGCTCAGCAAATTGGTGTCTCCAAATCCACTATGCAGCGAATTTTGACGAAAGATTTGCATCTTCATGCATACAAAGTTCAATTGACTCAGGAACTGAAGCCGGCTGACCATGGACAGCGAAGGGAGTTCGTTAATTGGGTATTGGAGAGACAACTTGAAAATGCTGGTTTTGCCGATAAAATCATCTTCAGTGACGAGGCCCATTTCCATCTTAATGGCTTCGTCAATAGGCAGAATTGTCGCATTTGGGGTGAGGAAAATACTCGAGTGATTCACGAGAAGCAAATGCATCCTCAACGTGTCACTGTGTGGTGTGAATTTTGATCTGGAGGAATCATTGGACCTATTTTTTTATGAAAATGAGGCATGTCAAGCACAAACAGTCAATGGTGTTCGGTATCGTGAAATGATAACCAGTTTTTTCGTGCCTAGAATTGAAGAAATAAATGTGGACGGCATGTGGTATCAACAAGACGGCGCCACATGTCATACAGCCAGAGAAACAATTCAATTGCTGCATCAGTCATTTAAATCTCGCATTCTTGTTGGGACACAAACAAAATCATTGTACATTTCAAAAAGTTCTGAATAAATTTACAAATAAAATCATTAAATGTGGACATGTAAAATTAAAGTTTATCAAAAACATAAATTATTAAGTGATACACGTTAACTGATCAAAGACTCCATCCAATTCTATTTATTTAATATTACACCATTTTGAATTTAGGGTGACAATGATTTACTGACTCATTCGGAATCAACTCAAGTAAAAGCAAAAAGGCCAAAATCGCGAACTTTGCTGATTACGCTCCTTCTAGGGTGTAGAGGATTAGGCTTTATACGGAATTCACCAAAATCTTCGTTTCGATTAAAATGTTGAAATTAATGGAGTGGCGAGTAACTGTGGCTGATAAATAATGTTACATTAAGAAACCAAGGTAGCTTCTTAATTTATAAATATTATCCTTAATTATGTATATTCATTTAAAAAATAATACAATTTTATTAAGGTTTTTCCATTGACTCTCAAAAATAATTCAATTTAAATAACCTCCTCAATGCATTCCTTTAAATCATTCAAATTCACTAGGTTTGTTTAGCAAATTTCCTGTTTGCTGGAATATAGGATGATTTTTTAAGATTTAAGTTTTTCACGTTAGCAGCACTGGTTGGTAATGGCATCCAAACGTCATCTGTCAAAGTGAAAAGTGTACAGTATACTCTGCCATTTCATCGTGGAAAGACTAACAAACGAACAACGATTGCAAATCGTTGAAGTTTATTATTAAAATTCGTGCTCTGTGACAAATGTGCATCGTTTTATGGTCGTCAGAATCGACCTGCTGAATCAACAATTCGTGCTGTTATCTCCAAATTTCGCACCAAAATTACTTTGTTAGACATGAAACCATCGACTAGTATGCGTAGAGTGCGTACTGAAGAAAACATAGTGTTAATGATGATCGTGAAATGTCAATTCGTCGCCGTTCTCAGCGATTGGGCATGTGTTCGAATTTTTTTTATCTGCCCCAATTCACTAAGTTGAACTTGGTTGACATGTGGTTTCATCAAGACGGTGCAACATGCCACACTGCTCGTGAAACAATGGATATGTTGAGGAATGAATTTGGTGAGCAGCTTATCTCTCGATTTGGTCATGTAAGTAGGCCCCCAAGATCTTGCAAGTCGTTAGTCTATGTGGACAAACCGAACACTATTAAAGCCTTACAAGGTAACATAACACGCGTTATTCGCAGAATACAGGCCGAAATGATTGAAAAAGTGACGAAAAATTGGACCTTCCGAATGAACATTTTGAGATGGAGCCGCGGACAACATTTATATGAAATTATCTTTAAAAATTAAATGGCAAAGACCAGTTTATCGGTTCCAATAAAAGATTTTAATATATGATGCAAATTTGAGTTTTTCATTCGATTAAAAAAAAAAAACTACGATTAAAAAATCATCCTTAATATGTGGCAATACAACTTGACGCCATAAAGAAGTACCATGATCTTAGACAAATTTTAGTTCCGTAGTATTTTTTGGTGATAAAGCCGTCTCCATTTCCAAACTTGGCTGTTCTGACAAGGGTTTGGACCATAAACTTAAAGAAAACGCAATATTTCACACATGCGTTTTATTGATGAATTATCTCCATTAAGTTTGCATTGTAACCACTGTTCCCAATAGTATAATTTGTATGCAATCCACATGCCATCCACATTTGTGATTCTTAAGTGATGACTACAATCGCCAATACACTAACCACAAAACAAAACCTCCAAAATCGAAAGTATCGTAATTAACTTCTGCAGTCTATCAGAGATTAACATAACATGCGGGGGTGAACGAATTCATTGATTTGTACGATTTAAATGTTATTTCATTCATCTCGTTTTGGTATTTTGTTGATTCTCTAATTGATTAATAAACAGATCTATTAGTGATAAGTTACAAAACAGGTCAATTGAATTTAAAGTTTTTAATTTAAGTCGACAAAACAAAATGAGACTCAAATTTGCATTATCGAATCTATTAAAGCAAAACGTAGGATTATTAATAGAACTATTTAAAGCAAAACAAAACAAAGCATCTTAATAATTGCTCCACTATTTAGAAAATATACGTGACCATTGTTTTGCCGTGATTGCCCACAAATCATACTTTCGAAAGGTATACTATTTGATAATTGAAATTAATTAATATTGATTTCGATGGAGATGTTGGACAAGGATCCATATAACCTATCCAGTATATAAAATATTAAATTTTGATTTATCAATTAGCATAGGATTGTATTAAGAAGATGCCAAGTTTGCTCAGGGAAATATATAACTACTTTTTTTTAATTATTCGGAAAACGAAAATTCGTAAAACAAGAAAATCTGAATTAAGCTAATCTTACAAGTGCCGTCAATTATGAAGAAAATCATACTCCAATTCCTATAATTTCTATAACTTAAGATTGTAACCAGCAAGTATGGTAACATTCATATTTATTGATTGACAAAAATTTTGGCTTAAATTTGGCCGCAAATGATTCATTCATTGTGCCAGTGTTGTCTGATCTAAACGAAAAAATTTATTGAAATATTGCAATGAGCTACTATCAGCGATTGCACAGCTTCAGCGAAATATAACAGGAATTATTTTTAAATAGTTTATTTAAATTTTAGATAACTTTTTTTGTCCTTCCAACGACATAAAGTTGGAAAGCTCCTACACATTTATTGTGCTACGAGTTTTGCAATGGATTCTCTAAGATTGGCATAATCCAGCTTCAATAAAATCGATTTCTGACTACTGACTGTTCCTTTGACACAGGCTTGAAGTGGTGGCGCCATGTCCCATCTATGATTATAAGGCGGTTTTATTGTGACGAAACATTGTCAAATTACTCTACTACTGAAACATCTTCGCGTTCCTGTTTTTGCTCTATTGAAGCAAACGCGGCACCCATTTTACAAACAGCATTCTCATCTTCTATCCAAGATGAGAATCTTCTATCCAAGATGAGAATGCTGTGCGTAAAATGGGTGCCGCGCGTTTTATAAGGTTGCTTCTTTTCACCAAAATATTTGTTTTTTTTTTTTTAAATACTGTCAGGTCGGTTAGTTTTGGGCTAGTTTTGATTTGAATGAACAATAAAGGAAGCAAAATTATAACTTTTCGGAGTCTTTCTCGTAGAACTTATGAGGGGGACCATATGTTCTTGTAAAATTAACCGGCTCAAATCTGTGGTACCTTAAGAGGCATGGAAGTGCAGTCCATTTTCATTTGTAGAACTAAGCTTATTAGGTTCACGCTGCTAGCTAAATTGTACCCAATTTATTGTAATTGAAAAAAGGGTTCGAACATGGGAATATGTGGGTTAAATTTGGTATTTTTATAGGTAGTAATAGAAAGAGCGTGGTTATTTAGCATTTCAGCAATATAATAGTGAAAATTTAAGTTACTGCAATTTACAAATTTGGGACTAAATAGGTCAAACGATATGGTGGGTACAAGATGGGACGTGTCAATGTCGTCCACGAGTATTCTCAAAACTAAGTTATCAAGCGCACGATGTGTGCCCAATTTGACCGAATCCAGCATAATTTCTTGTATGACTCGTATCTTAGAATAAATGGTCTAAATCGGTAAGCTTGCAAGTCTACATTGTCTCTATTTCTGAAGTTTTCTCAACCATTAGAAATTATTACAGTGAACAAAAAGAATAAAGATTGAATTTCACAAAGTCGAACAATGTGTAATGGAGGTATCACAAGGATTGTGGCAATGCTGTCCAGTTTCGTTATTGTACCCTACTGTAATAAATGCTTAATGTGTATCAAATTTGACATAGTCTAGTGCAGCACACTAGACGAAAATTCAGGTAACTGCTTTCAAGAAATTAAGAGTTACGAGAAAACTTAAAGAAATCAATGGGAGATACCAGTAGGTGGTAGGTAGGTGGATCGATGTATCCATTTAGAATCCCCGATGATGATCTGGAAAAATATTAGGATGTGGGTTCACCAATCAGCCAGTCAATCGATTTAAAAAGTTATGAAACATATTTGGCCTCTTCTGGTGCTGCATTTTTGATTGCTACCAAATGATATATACCTATACCCCTTCGAGCCCTTTAATATTTGCAATATGCAATTTAAATATCCTACGAATAGAAATCTTTGTAATTTGACTACAGTCATCTTGAGATATCATATGGGGAATAAGTCATCCATCCCCAAAATTTGTGTTGGACTATATTATTGCCGAAATATAACGGGTGGGCCATATGAGTGTTGGAGATTTAATTCTTCAATTTCTCGGTAACGCGCGGCGCGGGGTGGCGGGGGGATATGTTGTTCGCTGCGCCGCTTCCTGGAAATTTAGACGCCATGGAGCCGTACACGGGAGTGCAGCGTGCATTTTGTGTCCGAGCGTATTACGAAAACAATAAATCAGTGATTACTGCACGACGTTTGTATCGGTATGAACACGGTTTATACGATTTAAGTGAAATTCCAGGCGCCAATGTGATACGAAAATGGATCAGAATGTTCGAAACAACCGGCTCAACAGTACCAATTATGGTTCGTGGTCGCCCAGTTTCTGCAAGATCAGCCGACATTGTGGAGCGTGTTCGTGTTTCAGTTCAGCGAAATCCGTAACAGTCAACACGTAAGAGAAGTCAGTCTTTGGATGTCAAAAGAACAACTTTACGACGAATTTTGAAACGTGATTTGCATTTGAAGGCTTATAAGATTCAGATAGTCCAAGAATTAAAACCGATGATGCCAATAACCGACTTAACTTTGTCAATTTGATGCTAGAGCGGTTCAACAATTTCAACGACGTGATTTTTAGTGATGGGGCCAATTTTCACTTTAATGGCCATGTGAACAAGCAAAATTGTCGGTTCTGGTCCGAGACTAATCCCCGACGCTTGCATGAACGTCCACTTCACGGCCCTAAGCTTGTCGTGTGGGCTGGGATAACGTCAACCGGTATTATTGGACCATACTTTTTTGAGGACGAAAGAGGGTATGCGATGACGGTTAGAGCGAACAATTATTGCAACATGCTAGCAGACTTTTTGCTGCCAGCTTTGCAAGAACTTCAAGGCAATACCTCGAGGATGTGGTTTCAACAGGATGGGACCACATGTCATACGGCTAGGGTATCCATAGAGCTGCTGCAAAATGTTTTTCTTGGAAAACTCATTTCGAAAAGGGGGGATATTGAATGGCCCCCACGTAGCCCCGATCTCTTTCCATGCGATTATTTTCTATGGGGCTACCTCAAATCAGTAGTCTACGAGAATATTCCGACCAATTTAGAGCAGTTGAAGAGGAACATTATTCAGGAAAGTAACAAAATACCGAGAACAACTTTTCACCGAGTTTCCCAAAATTTGCGACTTCGGTTCCAAGAGTGTCAAGCAGCCGAGGGAAGCCATTTGGACAACATTATTTTTAAGTCTTAAAAATTCCCATGCTTCTACTTTTTAAAAATACAAATATATTTTTTTTATGTTTCGTAGTTTTGTTTAATTGAATATTTAAACTGCCAACACCCTTATGGCCCACCCTGCATAATAACAGATGTGTTTGTTATTATTTTTTAAGTACAATTTTCATTTTTCGTGAAGCAGTAAAGCGCTGTTCTGAATATTTAAAATCGTATTAATAACAAAAGCTATTCTTTTGTGAACAAAAAATGGCGCAGAAATTAAAAACCGGCGGTATGTAATAAATTCCCTAAATTAATACTTTGTCACACATATAATACAGGGTGTCCGTCAGGAAGGTATACTACTATGTTTTGCTGCCATTTTGGTAAACATTAGTCTTGACAGCTCATATTTAGCAGTCGTGAAGTAGAGACGTGACAAATTTATTATTGAAAAATTCGATTCGATAAACCAACGTGTTTTAATCGTTAAAACATTTTATCGAAATCAACCATCGATTACCGTGACGATGAGAAAGTTACGTGAAATTTTTGGGAGACACAACATGACAATAAGGCGCACTATTTGCCGTGTAGTGAATGATTTCGAAGAAAGAGGGTCTGTAGTAGATAGGGCCAAGCATGGACCATAGCGTACTGCAAGATTGGCTGAAAACATTACTGCTGCTCAAGAATATGTTCAAAACAATCCACCAACCTCAATTCGACGCCGTGCTCAGGTGCTTGGTCTTCAAACAACAACTTTGGTCACAATTTGCACAAGGATTTGCATTTGTTTCCACTTAAGATTCAGTTTACGCAAAAGCTTCTTCCACAAGACCATTTACGCCGCCGTGTATACTCGTATGTCAATAGGATGTTACAGCTCGCCCACGACAATCCCGATTTTCATTAAAAAAAAACATAATGAGAGACGAGGTGCATTTTTATTTGAATGGATGTGTGAATAAACAGAATAGTCGGTTCTGGTCAATGGAAAGCGCTCAAATTATTCATCAGTCAGATTTGCATCCATTAAATGTGACAGTCTGGTATGCAATTTATTCAGGAGGAATCAGTGGACCTTACTTCTGTGAGACTGAAAACGGCGTAACGGTAACTGGCAATGGAGAGCGATATCGTTATATGATTGACAGCTCTTTAACGCCACAACTGCATGCTTTGGGCTTGATTAACAAGACGGTGCCACATCGCATACAGCCTGGATTACAAAGGAATTAGTGCGAGACCTCTTTCCACAACAAGTTATTTCAAGAAATGGTGATGTTGATTTATGCAAATGAACCAGAAACTCGTGGGCAACTCAAACAAAATATTCGTGATGAAATTAATGAAATATCGCGTGAAATGTATGAGAATGTAATGAAAAATGTGCCCAAAAGTGCTCGCATTTGTGAGGCTAACAAAGGCGGACATTTATCTGATATTGTATTCCGTATATAATTCCCGACATTAAATAAAATATATATCAATATAAGATCCATTCTCTTTCATTTAATCAAAAATTGTAGACAAAGAAAGTAGTATGCCTTCCTGACGGACACCCTGTAAATGTAATATTTTCTATTTGGAAGGTTGTGTAAGCCTAAACTGGAGCACAATTTTTCACAAACTATAACAATTTAGAACGAACTTAGTTTTTTTACAATACGTTCGAACAGATATCTACATATATAAACTAAAAATTGTTAAAATCTGAAGTGTTCGGCTTGAAATTGTAATTTCGTATGCCGAAAATTTATCATTATGCCCTGTCATAATTAAAATATCAAAACGCTTACCACAATTAAATATTCTATTATCTTCTAACACATCTTCAGTCTATTGAGAGAGTAACACTACTCTCTTCAGAATATTACAAATTAGGAACAGTTTGACTTGACGACCAAACACAGTCCACATCATGGTGCCTTCTTTTTCTTTAACAGAATACCCCTATATAGAATTATAAAATATAATCTGAAGGCAAACAAAAATTCCAGAATATCAAAAACATATTTGCACTTCAAGCCTATCATTTCGAAGTAATGGCGGGGGTGAATGACTTCATTGCTTTGTTTAGTCTTAGGATTTGCATATTTTGTTTGCTATTGATATTGTGTCGATCTTTCAACTGATTGTATGCAGAAATTTATTGGCTATTAATTAGCGAATATTCAATAAGATTTTAAAACGCTTGATTTAGCTCGATAGCGAGAAAGATAACATTAATATGTTAATAAGACAATATCAAATCTTTGGGTCTATCCACGAAAAATGGAATTTATCAAATCCATTTACAATAGCAAATGGCAGATGGTTCTTGTTATAATATCGTAATTATAATTTCATAAATTGAGGGTCATTTAGTAACTAAGTGTTTTGCATGGTAATTAGTATTAATGACCAACCGCGCTTTCCTTCAAGCTCGATGAAATTTTTATGATTTTAGGGGCTTTAATTCGCGCTGAAGATTTTATGAATCTTTGAATGCTGTTTATTAGCAAAGTGAATTATAATGTTTACGCTGCCTCCTTTAGTCACACCAAATTTTAACTATATTTCAAAAACGTGATCCTTCAAACTGAGTTTTGGACATCCTTTTGTGCGCCGCCTATCGAGTTGGTTATGAAGACTTTTCATGCTAGAGCATTTAGTTTCATCCGCTCAATATATGTACATAACCCAATCACTGCAATAGCTGTAATTTGTTTCGCTTTACCACGTCGATGTTGGTATATAGCTCACACAGATCATTATTAATTCTAGGCGGATATTCTTTATTAACGATGATGGATCCATATATTTTCCAGAATACTATAGCGTAATAACTCAGTATTCTACGCCAGAAAGCAAGACAAGTAAAACCAATATCTGGTACACTTGGATTTTTGTTCGTCAAGAGAGAGAGAGAGAGAGAACTGTCACTAAATAGTTGTCTAGACACATTGCAGCACCAGTTTGCTAACAATAATCTTCTCACACTCGAGGCTAACATCGTTAGGTTTGTTCGCAAAGAAGCCGAAGAGGATGAACTCATCCAGCACTCAACATAACCCAGTCACTGCAATAGCTGTAATTTGCTTCGCTTGACCACGTCGATGTTGGTATATAGCTCACACAGCTCGTGAGTTATACTAAGCGGATATTTTTCATTAACGATGATGGTTCCATATATTTTCCAGAATACTACTGTGTCATAAAACAGGATTTTATGCCAAAAAGCAAGATAAGTAAAGCCAATATCTGGTACAGTTGGATTTTTGTTTGTCGAGAAAGAGAGAGCTGTCACTAAATCGTTGTCTATGCCCATTGCAAACACCAGTTCGCTAATAATAATCTTCTCTCTCTCTCTCTCTCTCTTGAGGTTAACATCGTTAGGTTTATTCGCAGAGAAGCCGATGAGGATGAACTCATCCAGCACTCCATAGTTACAGTTTCCAACGTTAACTCAGCGTCTCAAACGAGTAGACTCTGTTCGTTAAAAGGAATAACCTTTTTCTATAATTGTTTATCACTAGATGCACTTTTTTCTCAGTGCTTGAAAAGGCTGCAGTAACATCTTGTAGTTTTCTGCCAATAATGTCTATGAGAAATTCAACTTTTGGCTCTCTGAATTTTATTTAATTTGAATCCATTGCAAAATCTCGCAGTCAGTTCACGACTTGCGATCTTCGAGCTACTGTTCCCTGGTAATCGGACATCGTAGCCAAAATAAAAGTGTGGTTAATTTGAATGACTTAAATGGCAGGCCAACGCCGATGTGTCTTAGATAAGCTTAAAGCATAAATTCCATATCAGCCTAGTGGTGGTGTTCGGTAGCCTTAATACTAGGATCGTGTGGTGTGGTTTAAAAAGCCTCTCATTTTTATATCTCATATTCATATTCTTCGAGGAAGTACAAAATATTGAATACAAAATTAAAAAAAAAAATCGTAATATAAAAAATTGATCTTTGGTATTTCTTCTATTCTATTTTAAAATAACACATTTGCGAGCAATTTATAACAGAAACTATATTTATTCGAAGGTTTGTGTTATATCTTTAGAGCATAAATATAGCTTTGGATTAACGTTAATATCAACACTTTTGTTCTAAACTTGGTAGTTAATATAAAATCCTTGTTTCTATTGATTATAATGTTTTAATATTAATTTAAAACGAATCGTTTAGCTAACACCAATCGTCTTTATAAACAACTTTCAGTAAGTTTTGTCGCCTGAATATTCTTCAATTCTACGTCTTGTTAATACATTAGAGCCTGTAATTCAAACATAACATGTAGATATAGGAGACTTTTGACTATTTTTGAAAATTTCTTATAATAGCTATCCATTTTTCGTTTCCAAGTAAAGTGAAATAAAACGCACATAAAGCTATGATTTCGATTAAACTTTCATTTCAATATAATGCTTGGATCTTGTCATTTCGTACGAAATACAATGTCATTTAAATGACCGTCTGTGGATTGGTTTGAAGTAGTTTTTAAAAAAAATAAGGCCAAACAGTCACTTTTTCCATAATCAATTCTAGGTTTTCCGAGCCTCATATGTGAAAATTTTGCTAGTTCACATAATCACCGAATGAGAAATGAGCTTCATCACTAAAGCAAATTTTGTTCGATTGAAAGCCCAAATTTGAATCACCACTTTTGTAGTAAGATTTAGCTAGTTTTACGCATTCTTCAGCTGTTAAACGATCCACATTCGTAAAAGACAAACCTTTCTGTAAATAAACAACATTTCAGATGACAGGTATTTAACAGCTGACAGCCTTGCTAGACCGGCAGTTTTAAAACCACTAAATGGATTACTCTATATAACTTTGGCAGAGTGAGATGTTTTATCTAGCGCCTTATATGCATAAACTAATTTGATTTAATTAAATTCGCATTTTAAGAATTCGCTAATTTTTCTCTACTTAGCATTTGTTTTATGAAGAAACTTGATTTAACTCACACTTAAATTTTTGCTAAGGTGGCGAAGCACACTCGATTTGGCTCCAGTAATATCTGAATGAAGCCTGAATTTAATATAATTCAAAATCTTTTGCACACGCTGCGGCTCTAATAATATATAATTATTTAGCCAAATATATATCGAAATATCCTATGCTCCAAGCATTACCGAGCAGCACTGCTATATAAAGGGTGTCCCAGCAAGAACGCAAGATTTAAATTTGCCGCCATTCGAAGTGTCATTGTTTGACATTTGAACAATTGTTATTGTTTGCTAGTAGAAAGTACGAGGTTAGTAAAAATGGAGCGCTACATGAATGAATAACGCATTCTCATTGTGAAATTGCTTCACCAAAATGGTGAAAGTTTTGCGGCTACAGTTCGCAAATTGCGATCAATTTGGGGTCACAATAATGCTCCAAAAGAGTCAACTGTAAAGAGATTATTAGATAAATTTGCCAAAACTGGGTCTGTTAGTGATATCAAGACAACAACGCGCCTTCGACCAGGTCGATCGACCGAAAATATCGCAGTTGTACGTGATGATGTCGGCCAAACTCCATCCACCTCAATTCGACACCGAGCTTAGCAAATTGGTGTCTCCAAATCCACTATGCAGCGAATTTTGACAAAAGATTTGCATCTTCATGCATACAAAGTTCAACTGACTCAGGAACTGAAGCCAGCTTACCATAGACAGCGAAGGGAGTTCGTTAATTGGGTATTGGAGAGACAACACGAAAATGCTGATTTTGTCGATAAAATCATCTTCAGTGACGAGGCCCATTTCCATCTTGATAGCTTCGTCAATAGGCATAATTGTCGCATTTGGGGTGAGGAAAATCCTCGAGTGATTCACGAGAAGCAAATGCATCCTTAACGTGTCACTGTGCGGTGTGGATTTTGGGCTGGAGGAATCATTGAACCTATCTTTTTATGAAAATGAGACATGTCAAACGCAAACAGTCAATGTTGTTCCGTATCATGAAATGATAACCAGTTTTTTCGTGCCTAGAATTGAAGAAATGGATGTAGAGGGCATGTGGTTCCAACAAGACGGCGCCACATGTCATACAGCCAGAGAAACAATTCAATTGCTGCATCAGTCATTTCCCGGTCGTGTTATTTTGCGTTTTGGAAATCAGAATTGGCCACCTAGGTCGTGCGATTTAACACCATTAGACTGTTTTCTTTGGGTTTTTTTGAAGTCAATGGTTTACGCGAATAAGGCGACGACGACTCAAGTCATTGAAAATTTCATTAAAAGATCGCGTGTGTGCCAGCAAAGCCGCGGCGGCAATCTGCCCGATGTGTTGTTCCATACATAACTTCATTCTGTCTACTTTACGATACGATAAAGTTTCACGATTTTTTTTAAATATCTGTGTTTTATTTAAATTTTAAATCTCGCGTTTTTGTTGGGACACCCTTTACATATTGTATTCGCACGTAGCAGAGTTTGAATGATGTAGACTGGTTCCCCTTTATGGATACTGGCCACTGTGCAGAATTTTGGGGTTCAGGTGTAGCATTGTTATTCTCAGATGTTTACAAATAAATTTCGATATTTCAGGAACCACATAATAAAATGACTTTAGTGCTTTTTTTGCTTACTCTATGCGGCGAAATTTGAAGATCTGCCTAGCTATCATCCCATTAGTATCCTGCACAATTGGAAATCAATTCGTAAACAATATCGGCTGTGGCCGTATGAAATGCCCCCAAGATACCTCCGAAGTTATTTGTTTCGGCGGAAAACAACAAACTGGCAGTGAATTCAACATGTCTGTACATAGCTAATAGTTAGGTATTCATTTTTATGCCGAATTTATGTTCCAAATTTTCATATTTTTTCCGTAGATTAGCGATATATTCATTTTAATCTGGCTTAAATTAATAAAAAAAAACGCATTTTCATTTTTATTGAATGATTTGGATCTTTTCTTTAAAATATCATTTTTAATCGGCAGTAATCTCTGCGTGATTAGTAGCAAGCACCAAGAAAGTGCTTGTTATAGGGACACATAATATCAAGTTTTGGGTTAATTATAATGGAAAACAAATATATTGCTTCTGAAATGCACTCCACTCACTACTCTGTGCAGTGATAATGTATGCTTATTGTTATCTAATCTTAACAAGTACTCAGGAATTTGACAAATATGCAAATTTTGGATCGTAAAAAATTGGAATTTGAAATTGACTTTATTAAAGGTATTCAAAAACACAACATTAAACAAGCAGGATTCAAATGACACAATGTATCACAAACTGTGATCTGAACAAAACACTTTGTTGGAGCAAACATCTAAATGGTGTCAGCAATTAAAATCGACAAAGTGGAATATTAAGAGCGTAATTGAAACTGGTCGGAGCAGTGCTCACTTCGAGGTTAAACAATAACAACTACGTTGAATAAAACTAGATCGTAATAAAAAAATCCAGAGAGATGACTTTCTAAACAGAGACTGAAATCTCCACACGCGTTTGTTTAATCATATGAGTGTGTAGGCGCTTAGTAGCTGCCTGATACAATTAGTGGTACAAAATCGTTCGTAAATTTAACGAGAGAGAAATTATAAAAATATGCTAGTTATGTTAAACAAGGTAATATAATTTCAGGGCGGGTTTCTTGACAGAACTTTGTCTACTCATATTTTTAATCCTTCACCCGAAGTAATTAAAGTATATGCTATTTGATACGGTCAATATTTTGCTACCAACGGGAAGCATTTAAAGTACCAAATATCTGTTAAATGTGTTTGATTTGATTGACCGATGTCCGCCTGTCTGGCTGGTTCACTGATGAATAGACACAACAGTCGTTGTATATCGGTGATTATAACTGTGGTATGTCGACCCACATCTTCAAATACCTCCCATACAAGTTAAATCAAATTCAATTTAATTTCTGTAACTTTCCATTCGAAGCAATAACTTAATGTTTTTGTTCATTATATTTGTTTACAATGCCTGGCAGAATTCTGAACCCTTCTGATTATTTCATACAATTTTATCCACATCACACAATTGGAAAAACAGCTTCCTCCTAATTTGTGAACCTGTAATTTAGTTAGTTGTATTGCATTATAATATAATACTTGAAAAATCAACTGCATACCATTCCCTCTCTAACAGCTCATTTAAATTACTTATCAGGAACTTAGTAAATTTTTTTATGCAAATTTAAATGGACTTCATTTCCACGCCACTTAAAGTCGATAAAGTACAAATCTGAGGTCCTTTCGTAATTCCTAAACGGAGAACTTCAGGAATTTATATATTTAATATTTTTATTATGCTTTAATTTAGTGTCTTTTTTTCAATGAGACCCCAGCAATATAACGCGGCACCCGCACTTTTACACCAACGCAAAAGTTAGTTGGTCGATGATACATATAAGTCAGTTCAGTGAAATTTTTTTACTGATCATAAGTTCGATATTGGACAGCACTTTTTATTACGTTTAAAGTAATTAAAATCTGTCACAGTAATTTTATAAAGCAGATAAAAAGAATTTACTTAAGTCATCATTTAACGAAATGGCTCAGGATTTTAACATTCATCTTATGTGCGTGCTGGGCCACAGGGACATACCAGGGAACTGCAGAGCAGATGAATAGACAAGACTGAGAACAACCATATAGACTTCAGCCGAGATGGAGTTCGTGGGCATGCCTTTAGCCACTTTTAAGCTCCTACTACGAAATGGGACATACTTAGGTATGTAGGTGGGCGTCTGTCCGAGGCTGTAATGAATCCAGACAAATGTGGCCTCGTTCTGATCTGAAGCTTTCACACACTCCTTTGGCGCTATCAAGGCCCGACGTCTCATTATTTGTATCCGCCGTGACGAGACACTGCCTGATTGGAAGGCATGCAGTGAGACTGAAGGTTGCGACTAGTGACTTCTGCAGGAGCTATAGGGATGAAGAGGATGAGGATGAGGAGGAGTCTGTAATTGCCCCGCTCTGGCGAACAGGCGGGAGTCAACATTTGGCTCTTATTTCTTCACAGACCTAGGAGATCTAAACGATATAGATATTGTCTGACTTAAGAGCTTCTTGAGGCGCCCAGGATGGTTCAACAAGGGAAACTAGGAAACATCCATATCTCTAGTTTCGGTGGTATCACAATGGACTATACAATGTAAGTGAGTCTGTCTACTTAGACTGCCACACTGACCTAACCTAACGTAATTCATCATTTGAGCCCCATCCAAATAAGCATTGTTTAGCTACGCCAAAGAGTAACGTTTTCCCATTATTATTACTTGTTCCAAAATAAAGCACGAGCAATGCGTAGATTTCTAAAACAACAATAAAATCTGCATTTCAAACTGCTTCAGACCAGATAAAGTACAATTGCTTGTACTCGTATAATGATTGTTGAATTAATTTTGCAAACTTAGTTTGATATAATTGAAATTAGGGATTGCATAAATTAACTATTGTTTGCCAATTAATTTCATAGACAAATTCCGTCAAAGTTTCAGTTTGTGTTTTACAATTATTCAAAGCGGTCGATTTTTATTCGGAAACTGAAAATAGCAGAATATCGATCAATGCCTAAGTAAATTTGTTTTTAGAAACAAGTAAAACGACTTTTGTAAATGAAGATACAACGTTTATGTCACAAGATGATTAAATAATTAGTTGTAAAAATGAAAAAGTACATGACGGTTTTAAGTAAAAATTTTGAAGAATTTTATGGAAATTTTATGTCATTAAAATTCATTAAAAAAAATTCTTCTATTAGTTAATTATACAAGCGTATTTCAAACATCCCGGCCACAAGATGTCAATTGGGAATGACAAGAATGGCCACAGGATAACCAAATCAAAATTTCAAACAAACGGCTAAAGAGTGTTCATATAGAAATTTTAAATTGTTTGAGACAGAGACTGCAAAATGATTGAAAATAACTTTGATGTACCCTACGAAAATCTTCCTACCGCTGTAAACTGGAAAAGAAACAAATTTAGCAATTCCTTTTTCGTATGAATGCTCCTTTATCCGTCCATCATTATAGAAATTTAGAAGTTTTAAAGTTAATCTTACTATTAAAAAGCAGACAATTTTCGACATTCCACTTTACATTTTCATCCGTGTTTGTTATTTCTTCTACAGGGTGGCGCAATAGAACGAGCATATTTAAAAAATAGATTAAAATTTAAATGCAAAAGGTATGGTTAAAATAAATCTAAGGCATTGTAGAGTAATAAATGGTGTTTATTTTTTAAAAATAACATCATCTAAATGGTGACCCTCTTTACGACGGCACTCCTCTAACCGCAAAAGAAAATTATTAAAAACTTTTTTCAGTAATACTGGTGTGATGGCTGCCACATCACTACGGATATTCTCCTTGAGCTGAACGATGTTTCTTGGATTATTACTGTAGACTTTGTGTTTGAGGTATCCCCACAAAAAAAAGTGAAGAGGCGTCAAGTCTGGACTACGTGGGGGCTATGGGATATCACCTCTTTTCGAAATCAGTCTGCCAGGGAACATCTGCTTCACCACCGCCATGGAGTCATTTGATGTGTGACAGGTAGCTCCATCTTGTTGGAACCAAGTTCTGGAATTCACTATTCTTGAACTTTCAATTTCTGGAGCCAAAAATCCGTCCAACATCTCAACATAGCGTTCCGTATTAACCGCGCATTTCCGAAGAAAAAAGGACCAATTATTCCTCTGCCAGAGATTGCTGCCCATACTGTCACTTTAGGACTATGCAATGGTTTCTGGTGTTTGATTTTGGGATTTTCACTGTTCCAGTAATGACAATTTTGACGGTTTACGAACCCATTCATAAGGAAATGAGCCTCGTCAGGGAAAAGGATATTGTCAAAATTGGAAAATCGATTAAGCATTTCATTAGCAAATGCGAGTCTTGCTATATGAAGTCAGACTCTTTCAATTCTTGTGTTAATTGCAGCTTATATGGATCCAGCTTAAGATCCAATGTTAAAATTCGTTGCAAACTTCGTCGCGATAATTGTAAGACAGACGATCTCTTGCGAGTCGACATTTGTGGATTTCCTCGTACTGACTCCATAACTCTCTCAACATTGTCTTCGGTCCTAGATGTTCTTGGGCGACCATTTGCTTGTGGTTTAAATGTTGAACCGGTCTCTTCAAAACGCTTTACCCATATTTTAATTAAATTAGCATTCGGAGCTTCACTAATTCGCCGTAGTCCATATTCAGCACAATATAGTCTCCTAGTAGCAATATATGAACGAGAGTTCTCGTAAAATGCGCGCACGCAAAATGCGCGACGCTTCCCGTCGAAGTGATTCATAGCGACTAAAACTCCATGAGCCCGCCAACCCAACGATGTAGGCGCCCCCCGCTCGCGCCTTTTCTACCCCGCAAAGAAAGATGATGCAATATGCACGTTCTATTGCGCCACCCTGTATCTGTTGTTAGGTAACAAGTTTTTTTTCGTGTCGCCTTATACGATGATTAGAATTCCAATTGATTGAATAATAGAAATCGCCCCTATTCAACTAATTTTAGTAAATGCACTTAACAAAAAAAAAACCTGTAACGCATATGCATATGCATCAAGTTCATAAAAGTCTGTTACTTTCAAATATAATGAGTTTTGTACACAATTGCTTTGCCTTGCAAACCTTTTTATGGAAAGCTACACGTATTTATTAAATTTTTGAAATACCAGGTTATCACTTTGTTCCATCTTTGGGAAAGGAACATTTTAGAGCGTTAGTTAACCTTGATTATTTCTCTGTTGATTAATTGAAGATCTACGAACTATTCTAATGTCTAAGCAAAATAACGTAAACCAATCAGGAAGTATTAAATATCCACCGCAAAAAAGAACACAAATTATATATATTTCACATCACTTTCGGACATACCTCTGATGCACAATAAATAATAGCTTTATCAATCCAATAATGGAATTCAATAAAAACAATGTAATTCGACTCCTTAAAAGTAATCAAATTCAATATCAATCAATACATGTGGGTATTTATTTAACTCAGCATTAACCCCGATAACATTCAGAAATCTATCATTTTTATTCATCGCTCTGTCATTAATGAGTTTGTGTCTTAAGTCTTTTATTAATACATAAACAGGCATTCGCCCCAAAAGCTTTGATTTGCTCAAGACTCATTCAAACGGTTAACACTTGTTTTGGTTCACAAACCTCATATTGTCCAGGTTCATGTGCGTTTCGATGTTTTTAGTTTCTTTAACATCCAATTATGAATATTTAACAAATGTTAACAGAACGGAACTAAAACTTTAAACAAACAAACAACAAGCTCAAAAGAAAAGATTAAAACGGAAATATTATATGAAACAAAGAGTTGGAAAAAGGTTAGTAAATGTTTTCAAAATTATAATCATAATTAAATGATGTTCTATGAGATGTTCATCAAAAAATATATAAATATATGTGAGAAGACGTAACAATCAGATGGCTAGATATGAAGTAAATACCTTCAATTAAGTGCAACGACCGTTTAACACACTAAACCAAACCCATATTAAATAATATATTTATAAGAAGTCATTTAATTGAAATCAGATAGGGTGCTGTTTCTTGCGTGATTGAAAATACGTTGTAATTAAATCTAAATCTTTTCCTTAAAACTTTGAAATTTTTCTTTGGTAAGTAATTTTCAGATATGTAAACAAGTTGCATTTACGAGTACAGTTACTAATGATTATTAAGGAAATATTACTAATGAACTTTTAAGTTATTCTTCCACTTCGTTGGTCATTGTGGAACATCTGTCACTAGTTTTAACAATTTCATTACAATTGTTTCAAAAGTCCAATAGCAAAGGATGCGATGCCTATAAATTATAATGTAGACGTACATTGTCAAATTAAATCAATTCATTTTGACATTATCAATGGCTCTTTCCTCTAATAAATTGATTATTCTCTGAAGAATATTAGTGATTGGTTTCTGAAGAAAAATATTTTCTTGCTAGACACAAACTTCAAACAATGTTTCAAAAAAGAATATAAAATAAGGGCTACTTTACCATTTCATTTTAAATACAAACTTTTATAGAAAACAGATTTATTAGGCAGATATAAATGTTGAGGATTTTAAAAGCATTTAATTTAATTAATTAATTTAATTTTTAATTTTAATTTAATTTAATTAATTCAAAACATTCAACAAAAGAGAAAAATTTCTCTGGATTTTTGGAGCAATGTTCTTAACGTTGAATTAGACAGCAGAAAGTCCAACATTTCTCCACTTGGAGGTCCATGTTTTTTGTACACTACACGAAATCCTGTTAAAGCAACATATTTCACGAATTAGACCCTAAAATTTAATTTCAAAAAGAGGAAAAATATAGCATTTTTGTACGAAATGAGAAAATGCTTTTTATGATTATATTACGGTTACCAATTGTAACGAAATTGCGCCAAATGCTCAACTAAGCATGTACTATTACTTTCTTTTAGTGATAAGGAACTTCTTATATGAAAAAGAAAAGGCGGGCCATATGATAACAGCCAAAATTCTTCTGGAACGATATCCTCACATACCTGCCGCTTTGTGTAGCGCTTCGCAGTGTCAAAGACTATACGCTGGTTCATTTCAAGACAAGTGTTTGAGGCAAAGGTGTCCTTCGACGTCTGACGTAATTGTTTTTTAATAAAATGTTATATTATATTATAATCAAATATATATTTGTGTGTGTTTTCAATAAACACGCCTGTAATTAGAATGTTATCATTAGAAAATGTCTGATCTCTGATAGTTTTTTCTGCTTTTAAATAAAAGGTTATGAACTAGCTTTATCTGTTTCAGAAGTGGAGTTGCCTATGCATGCGAAAGTTTCCCACACCAACTTTTCCATTTGTGATGTTCGAGGAAAATGTTTTGACTTTACGTTAGATAAGTTAGCGGCTTAAAAGCGGCTTCCGCCCATACGTAATACAACGACTTGTCTTATTTATGCCTCTCGCAAACAAACTAAACATCGTATATGGATAAAACCGTCAACATATCTTCGAGACGAGTGTACCAACATAAGCAAAAATAATAATCGAAAGTCGAATATACGTAGCCCGCGAAATTTGAAAATTCAACTTATTTTTTTGGAAGCACCTCGTATATTAAATTTGGGTAACAAATAAATTGTGAAGTTAATATAAATATTTTTATTATGTTTATTATATTTTTCCAAGTGTGGATTCAGTTCCTGTAAGTGCAAGTTATTTCCTATTGTACGAATTTGCCCCCTTGTAACAACAGAAGCCGATAATGTTGACGATGAAAAGGCCTCTTATCATCCTCTTCTTCTTAGGTGGCAACTGGAATAGACATCCTTATCTATTATACGCCGCTCGTAGAAAATAATTCCAAGCGCTTCGATCCTCTGCGCTTCTCCTCCAATTCGTCACAATTCACACAGCTTCGATAGTATTTCAAAAGCCTGGTCCTTCCAACGGAGTTTTGGTCGCCTTCTTCTGCGCCGTCCATCGACTTCGTTGTCAAAAACCTTCCATGCCGGAGCAACGCAATCGCTGTATACCCGTATTAATGCGTTTGACCACGTCGCTGTTGGCATATAGCTTTTACAGCTCATTGTTCATGCGACGCCGATACTCTCCGTTAACGGTAATGGGTCCATATATTTTCCGGAGTATTTTCCGCTCGAAAGCTGCCGGTACTGTTTCATCTGCTTGCATAGGATTCTGCGCAATATAACAAGACAGGTAGAACCAACGTCTGGTACGGTCGGATTTTTGTTTGTCAAGAGAGGGCTTTATCATTGAATCGCTTGCTTAGCCCATAGTAACATCTGTTAGCAAGCAATGCTCTCCTCTTATCATATATATTTGTAATTATCTACTTTCCCTCTTTTTCAAGCGAAGCCTTAAACAAATACATTAGTTGGTATTCATCTTTACCATCTTTGTCAAGTAATATCGTATATCGCTTTTAATTAATGAATAAATAGCAAAGATTTAAAAACAAAAGATTAAAATGCATACTTTTCTAACAATGGGTGCTGCCCTTGTAAAGTATGGCGCATAAGTAACGTTAACGGCGATTATATTGAATTCGTTCTTGTGCATCATTTGGTTTTAACTCGTGAACCAATCGCATCCTATATGGGAAAAAATGTAACATATGTAAAATTCTTTGCAAAGATCGAAGATACATCTCTAACGAGAACGTCGCCTGGCGGAAGTTTCAGGGTTTTCCTCAATACTTGCTTGCACTCGAGCAATGGTCACTTCATTTTGAACTGCACGAGGTCTTCCAGCACGCGGAAGATCACAGGCATCCTAGGAGCATTTCGAACATGAAAGAAATTTCGATATGATTTGAATAATCGAATGCTGACTTTCAAAGTAAAATTGAACAACTTTGGTTCTTTCTTCTGTAATGAGCCTTTCCATCATAAATTTCCCAATTATTATTTAGTTAATTATGTAAAGAGACGAAAAAGAAGACTTAAATAAAAAATATGTTCCCTGCTCAAATCTTTGCGTTACTTATGTGCCACCCTATAGTTTTTTATGAATAAGAGAAACTAAAACAAAATCATGTTGATCGATTAACATTTATTGTCATGCATAAAACCCTTCTTGATCCTAAGCTTGACAGTAGCTGCGCCTAACATGGATTATTCCTAGTCTCCAGATTTCAATACCAAGTTCAAGCATTTCGAGTTACGCGAAGACCATAAAGTTTTTGGACTTCAAGATTCCCCAATTTTCGACAGCTGGATCGTTTTTCCCTATATGATCTGAATAATCGAATGCTGACTTTCAAAGTAAAATTGAACAGGTTTGGTTCTTTGTTCTGTGCTGAGCCTTTCTGTCATAAATTTCCCAAGTACATATTATTTAGTTAATTCTGTGAAGAGACGAAAAAAAGACTTAAACAAAAAAAATATATTCACTGATCAAATCTTAACGTTGCTTACGCACTACCCTATATCTGCAATTTTTTCGCTGCACCGATTTCGGCCACGTACAGTTCATAGTAAAAGGTATAATGTATCAAATAGTCTCCCATTGATTGAGCGCATAGAAAACGCACTGTCCAATACGGAATATATGGAATTTACTGTTCCAAAAAATGTTTAAGTGTTTATCAAAAATTATGACTCCAAGAACCAAAAATCACCATCGCCCGCAGTTCAGTGGTGATGAAAATTTTGTTTGGGTAAAAAAAAGCTTACTCAAATCCAAAAAAGTTTAGGCTATTCCTAAATTGTATATCAGATGGTCGAAAATTATAATGTTTTAATGATAACGCTATAATTGTGGCTGTTGAAAAATATTTCGTTGGCTATTTTATTAGAAGGGCGGGTTACGTTGATTTATTGGTCATGAAAAGAAGAATGTTTCGCCACTGCCACTTAACCTGCAACCAACTGGTACATCGTCCGTGACACTGTGGGCCACACTCTATGTTAGTGGGTATGTAACCTTTCATGTAGAAACGTTTACCTCAGTCCAAATTCGGCTTTATCTAGTTATTTCAACATAAAGGGTGTCCCAACAAGAATGCAAGGTTTAAATTTTAAATAAAACACAGATATTTAAAAAAAGATCGTGAAACTTTATTATATCATAAAGTAGACAGAATGAGGTTATGTATGGAACAACACATCGGGCAGATGGCCGCCGCGGCTTTGCTGGCACACACGCGATCTTTTAATGAAATTTTCAATGACCGTTTTGCATAAATGCTGCGGTATTTCATTAATGCAGCGTCCAATTTAAGTAGTACAGGGTAGGCCATATGAGTGTTGGCGATTTAATTCTTCAATTTCTCGGTAACGCGCGGCGCGGGGTAGCGGGGGGATATGTTGTTCGCTGCGCCGCTTCCTGGAAATTTAATCGCCATGGAGCCGTACACGGGAGTGCGGCGTGCATTTTGTGTCCGAGCGTATTACGAAAACAATAAATCAGTGATTACTGCACGACGTTTGTATCGGCATGAACACGGTTTACACGATTTAAGTGAAGTTCCAAGCGCCAATGTGATACGAAAATGGATCAGAATGTTCGAAACAACCGGCTCAATAGTACCAATTACGGTTCGTGGTCGCTAAGTTTCTGCAAGATCAGCCGAAATTGTGAAGCGTGTTCGTGTTTCAGTTCAGCGAAATCCGCAACAGTCAACACGTAAGAGAAGTCAGTCTTTGGATGTCAAAAGAACAACTTTACGACGAATTTTGAAACGTGATTTACATTTGAAGGCTTATAAGATTCAGATAGTCCAAGAATTAAAACCCGATGATGCCAATAACCCACTTAACTTTGTCAATTTGATGCTAGAGCGGTTCAACAATTTCAACAACGTGATTTTTAGTGATGAGGCCAATTTTCACCTTAATGGCCATGTGAACAAGCAAAATTGTCGGTTCTGGTCCGAGACTAATCCTCGACGCTTGCATGAACGTCCACTTCATAGCCCTAAGCTTGTCGTGTGGGCTGGGACAACGTCAACCGGTATTATTGGACCACACTTTTTTGAGGACGAAAGAGGGCATGCGATGACGGTTAGAGCGAACAATTATTGCAACATGCTAGCAGACTTTTTGGTGCCAGCTTTGCAAGAACTTCAAGACAATACCTCGGGGAAGTGGTTTCTACAGGATGGGGCCACATGTCATACGGCTAGGGTATCCATAGAGCTGCTAAAAAATGTTTTTCCTGGAAAACTCATTTCGAAAAGGGGGGATATTGAATGGCCCCCACGGAGCCCCGATCTCTCCTCTCCCGATCCATGCCATTATTTTCTATGGGGCTACCTCAAATCGGTAGTCTACGAGAATAATCCGACCAATTTAGAGCAGTTGAAGAGGAACATTATTCAGAAAAGTAACAAAATACCGAGAACAACTTTTCAACGAGTTTTACAAAATTTGCGACTTCGGTTCCAAGAGTGTCAAGCAGCCGAGGGAAGCCATTTGGACAACATTATTTTTAAGTCTTAAAAATTCCCATGCTTCTACTTTTTAAAAATACAAATATATATTTTTTATGTTTCGTAGTTTTTTTTATAATTGAATATTTAAACTGCCAACACCCTTATGGCCCACCCTGTATTTATTTTATGCATTTTGTAATTTGCTTAATATTGGCCAAAAGGCTTTAAATTACAAGACTGTTCAACAAATGAAATGAAATTTCCTCTTTTAAAACTTGAATCGTAATCGGCTTATTCGCGTAAACCGTCGACTGCAAAAAACCCCAAAAAAGAAAAAAAGTCTAATGCTGTTAAATCGCATAATCTAGGCGGCCACTTCTGGTCTCTAAAACGCGAAATAACACGACCGGGATATGACTGATGCAGCAGTTGAATTATTTCTCTGTCTGTATGTCATGTGGCGCCGTCTTGTTGAAACCACATGCCCTCCACATTCATTTCTTAAATTCTAGGCACAAAACAACTGGTTATCATTTCACGATACGATTGTTGGGACACCCTTTACAAACCATCGGAAATTAGCAAAAACACATCGTACTTTAAGAGTAGGTCTCTTGAGATTTTCTGGTTTTAAACATTCATTTTTATTTAAATTTCGGGCAAATTTTTAAGGCAAAACAACAAAACAAAACAAATTATATACCATTTCCCAAAAGTTTTGTGTTTCAATTGCAGCCTAAATTTCCCAAAAAATAAAAACGTCGACCTCCAACGAAAACCGTGGACTAATCTTATTACTATAAGAAATATTAATAAATCACCAGAGTCAAAAAGAAGGTTTCAATATTTAGTATTACGCGCACAGTAAATATATAAAATGATTACGCTCTTATTGAAATTTCTGTCACCTCAAAATATCCATCTCTTTCTAAAAATAATGAACCAAAAATATACTGAAACCTGCCAAAATTTTAGGAGTTTTATTATATATAAATATACATTTTTTTGTTTTTGCGCCACGGAATATTAGAATATTCTTGTTTCAAAGACGCTCCGCACTCACACCAACGAACGCAGAAAAAGTAAAAGCAAACGATTACATACTAAAAAAGCGAATGTGCCAAAAATATAGGTGAGTTTTGAAATTTATTATAATTAAAACTGAAACAAACCCGAAAGACTAAGAAGTCTCAACACTGTGGCTATGATGGTGGTGGTGTTGATGGTGATGATGACTTTGATCTGAATGATGTGTGATCCATGTGTGTGAAGTCATCACATGTACGTCCATAAATTCCTACCACTGAAACGTATCGTACTATCCGATATCTTGTTGTACAGCTCACGTATATTTAGTGTGAGCGGCGGCATTATCGATGTTGTATATGGTATGGTCTGGTCAGATAAAATATAAAAGGCTGTTTAATTGCTGAGATGGAGAATATACAATAATGCCAGCAACCACAAAAACAACGGCAACAAGCAGATCAACAACGCACACCAACGAAAAAGAACATTTATTCTGTATTAATTTCGGTTGAATTTCTGAGTGAACTATAAATAACAATAACTACTCAAGAAAAGGTATCATTTCGCTTTAGACAGTCGACGGAGAAAAAACAGAAAAAAATGGTACGCTTAACCTGCTACGGAATAGGCTTTAAAAAAAATTTAATCGCATGTTCTCTTCAAATTTCAGAAAATAACATTAGTGTTGCTGCTTTCAGCAGCATTAGTGGCTGCAGACGTCTCACATCTGTTTGGACATGATCATCACCATGAATACCATGATGAACATCACTATGACTACAACGATCATCACAATCATATAGATGGAGATTATGCTCGTGAATATCATCAGATTTACGATTATCCACATCACGAAGCAGAACAACAGGGCTATGATTATCCAAAGCCCCAGGAACCATTTGATTTGCCCAAGCCCACATATTTGCCACCTTCACCAAAACCCACGTATTTTCCACCAGCGCCACCGAAACCCACATACTTGCCACC
>JAHXMU010000048.1:335243-347978 GCA_019455685.1 Philornis downsi | reverse complement strand
ACCACTACTACCACCACAACAACGACCACAACTACTACACCAAAACCACCGCCACCAAAACCCACCTATTTGCCTCCAGCGCCTCCAAAGCCCACTTACTTGCCCCCTGCTCCACCCAAGCCCACTTACTTACCACCCACAACACCAACACCAGCATATTTACCTCCAGCAACCAAGACTTTGTATAAAATCCCAATTCCATCGTATGCTGCACCCCTAATTGATCCTGTGCCAGTTGGCCAAGAGTTACAGGATGACGGTTATCATTATGATGTTCCAGCCAACAGACTTGTCTTCTAGACCGGAAATTGACAACGATGAAAGTGATTGGTGCACAATATGAAAGCATATGCTGAAGACTGAGTATTAGAGCAATTTATTCACTTTGCCCCCATCCCCATTTCGAATTTAAGGATTTACATGTTTAAAGTTATTTGTTGGTGATGATCTTTTGCGAGAAAGTTATGAAACGAAATAAAATTTATAGTTTTTAAAAATAATCAAAAGCTCTCTCTTTGTGATGATGTAGAAATATATGTGCAACTTTAGTAACCATACATACAGACAACGCATATATATATGATAGAGCTATAATCGTATTGAGGACAAATTTTTCGATCTTTAAGCTCGGTTCAATGTCTTATGGTGTAGCAATGTCACCAATGCTAGCTCATCAACTTTTCATACATGAAATTGATATTAACCGCATATGCCCTTTCTCGGTTAACCATTTACTCCAATTACTACAACTCTCGCCAATGGGAAGAGTTTCAAGCTGAGCTTGGGGAACATTTACATGAAAGGTTTAATACATATTACGCTTGAGGATATTTTAATTAACGTAACCCAACAGGTTGTTTTGCAATCCCATATTGCAATTGCAGTCAGCAACTTAATTGGTTCGTCATGCTTAAACCTTGGAGACGTAACGCAGTGTTAATTGGATCTTTCAACTCAAAGTATAAAATTGTGTCATTCATTTTTTAATATCCTAGAAATTCATGTTTGTGACCACAACGAAACTGGTATTGTATCAAAATCTGATGGAATTATATTTCAACACATTTTCCATTACTTAACGTGTTCGCTCCGCCTGCATTGACTGAATAAACAAACAAAAGACTTAAGGCACAAACAACGTAGGCCATCTTCGATGCAACATTTCCTTGCCAGTCACCAGTAATACGATAAAAATCGAGCTTCTTATATTTCATTTTTGATTCAATGATGCAGTTTAATAATTAGCACTTGTCTCAGTTTATAAATTATTCGTACAAGTTCATTAATTACGTAACGTGTTTCTTTCTATTGATTGTTTCGTTTTAAAATTGAAATAAATGACATTTGCAATATCTAAACAAGACCACTGTGACGTACGAGTGCATTAAATTTACATGCGGGGTATTTCCAACATCCGCTAAACATCTGGAAACTGTATGCGACATTCTCCCCTAATTGTATCCAGTTTTGTGCTATGAATCAAACCAAATACATATTACTGGCCAATATGAAAGAAGAACGAATAGAAAATATTCACAGTAGTTAACGGACAAGTCTGAGATAGCAATTGAATGGGGGATAGTTCAAACCAAATGGAGAATAATTTAGAGATATGTGAATTTAAAATATGTTGCGTTTTAACAATTCAAAAACAATTTTAATGCCTTAAAAACACATAAAGTTTAACATTTTCTTTTCATATCTAAAGGCGAAAAAAGAACAGGTATGTGCTAAAGGCTATTCAGTTAAAGATTTACTCATTTGGGCCACTGTTACCAAGCAATAAACAAAGTATTATTCATCTTAAAATGACAACTACCCCATTATATTCAAGACCAGGTTATCGAGCTATTCTAAAAGTGACAGTTTTTTCGTTTGCGAAAAATTAAAAAAATCGTTTTGAGTAGATTATTTCGGCATTATAATTAAGAAAACAAATTTACCATATCTTTAGTATTGAAACAATTTTAAAATAATATTTTAGTAAAAGTTAAGAAACTGATTTTGTATTATTAATAGGAATTGCAAACATTTAAGTAGGGAAACATGCAAACTCTACCTTAAAATCGATAACATATTACTCATTGACTTTTGGTGTGCAAGTCAAGATATACCTATATTTTCTGACCCTTTTGTGAAGGAGTTGATATTGTCCATATTTTTGCCAGAGTATTTCATTGGACGAGTGAGTTCTCACCATTATGGACAGGTTTTAAGTATTTATATTGCACTAAACCTTTATTTTTCTATAATAGATTATATTGTCCAGCAACAATATCGTTGACATTTTGAAATATGTTCTTCATACTTCCCTGTCAAGACAATATAATTATATTTGGTCATTTATATGCTGATGTTATACTTATTTGTTTTAAAAAGTCATTAGATCCAGTGTTAACGTACTGGCTTTCATTTCGATACCAAAGTAATACTGGAAAATCTGCGAATATTATATCTAAAAGCCTAGACATAGGCTTTTATTAGATCGACATCTACTATCTGCTTAAGCTATATAATTTGCATCATATTATTTAAATAAAACTTGCCAAAAAAGTTTATGAATTGAACAATTATTGAGATTTTTTCAATTATACTCTAATTCGATTTAATAGTCGGTGTTTACCTGAAGAATTGTAAACATTTTTGAATTATTAAATTTTGCATTAATATTAATATTATCTGATTGTAATGAGTTTCCATTATTATTGTATTTTATAAAGGGTGTCCCAACAAGAACGCAAGATTTAAATTTTAAATAAAACACTGATATTTAAAAACAAATCGTGAAACTTTATTATATCATAAAGTAGACAGAATGAGGTTAAGTATGGAACAACACATCGGGCAGATGGCCTCCCGCGGCTTTGCTGGCACACACGCGATCTTTTAATAAAATTTTCAATGACCATGCTGCGGTATTTCATTAATGCAGCGTCCAATTTAAGTAGTATTTATTTTATGCATTTTGTAATTTGCTTAATATTGGCCAAAAGGCTTTTAATTACAAGACTGTTCAACAAATTAAATGAAATTTGCTCTTTTAAAACTTGAGTCGTCGTCGGCTTATCAGCGTAAACCATCGACTTCAAAAAATTCCAAAGAAACAAGTCTAATGGTGTTAAATCGCACGATCTAGGCGGCCAATTCTGGTCTCCAAAACGCGAAATAATACGACCAGGAAATGACTGAATTGTTTCTCTGGCTATATGACATATGGTGCCGTCGTGTTGAAACCACATGCCCTCCACATTCATTTCTTTAATTCTAGGCACGAAAAAACTGGTTATCATTTCACGATACCGAACACCATTGAGTGTTTGCGCTTAACGTGCCTCATTTTCATAAAAAAAGGTCCAATGATTCCTCCAGCCCAAAATCCACACCACACAGTGACACGTTGAGGATGCATTTGCTTCTCGTGAATCACTCGAGGATTTTCCTCACCCCAAATGCGACAATTTTGCCTATTGACGAAGCCATCAAGATGGAAATGGGCCTTGTCACTGAAGATGATTTTATCGGCAAAATCAGCATTTTCATGTTATCTCTCCAATACCCAATTAACGAACTCCCTTCGCTGTCCATGGTCAGCTGGCTTCAGTTCCTGAGTCAATAGAACTTTGTATTGACTATTGACGAAGCAATCAAGATGGAAATGGGCCTCGTCCTGAGTCAATTGAACTTTGTATGCATGAAGATAAAAATCATTCGTCAAAATTCGCTGCATAGTGGATTTGGAGACACCAATTTGCTGAGCTCGGTGTCGAGTTGAGGTGGATGGAGCGGGACATTTTCGGTCGATCGACCTGGTCGAAGGCGCATTGTTGTCTTTACATCACTAACAGATCCAGCTTCGGCAAATTTATCCATTAATCTCTTTACAGTTGACTCTTTTGGAGCATTATTGTGACCCCAAATTGATCGCAATTTGCGAACTGTAGCCGCAAAACTTTCACCATTTTGGTAAAACAATTTCACAATGAGAATGCGTTGTTCATTCGTGTAGCGCTCCATTTTTATTAACCTCGTACCTTCTACTAGCAAACAATAATAATTGTTGAAATGTCAAATAATGACATGTCCAGTGGCTCGAAATTTAAATCTTGCATTCTTGTTGGGACACACTTTATTATTACGGCCGCTGTAAGAGAAAAACGTAATTTTTTTGACACAAGTAGTATTCGAGGTTCTTCGAATATTACCTGTCAACATTTTCTATGCCACTATAGAGTCAGTCATCATTTACTCTCTAACCTGATCCGTCAATATTATCTTCAGTGGCGACAACACTCCGCCCATCCAAGGTAGAGAAGAAAGTTTTTCTATGTGTCTAAATAAAAGAATTTTGTGTACTGAAATTCTCCCGTTTTTTTTTTTTTTTTTTCTTTCACCCTCTAACATTATACGGAATAATTGCCTCCACACTCCGTTCCGATGGAAACAGTCGACTTATTTAAGGACTGAATAATGAAAATAATGGAAACTGACCCGCTCAATCAGACACACCTCCAGCTGGCAAATATTATACAATTTTTAGTCCTAGTCGGGGTAATGATATTTCAATGTTCTATAAACAATTTCCATGATGAACTTTACAGGATATGTCAATTCGTAACATAACGAAATTCATCTAAGTTTGATAGCGGGCGCTTTTTTAACTTCAAAACTAGATTTTGAGAAAATTTTCACGTAACAGTTATAGGCGATATAATAATAGAAGGTGCCCAAAAACTCGTGTCATTTCAGCATATAAACGACACTCTCCTTGGCAATTAACAAAAGCTTTCGACGTAATATCTCCTTGATATTTAAAAAAAAAAATTAAGTAATGGATAAAGTTAACATTTGGCGTCATAGCAAGGATATATCTAATGACATATATGTATATAATAAGTCATTGAATGAGTACAAAGATTGTAGCTATAAATGCAAATCGATTTTTTAATTTTAAAAAAGCATGAAGGAGAAATACAATTATCAATACTAAAAATAGTCTCATTGTGTAACTTTCCTTTACCATTTCAAAATTTATCGTGAAAATAATATTTTATGCAACAGCAATCGTTGTTCATTCCATCATTTTGTTGACGGAAGTAAACTATTCATTTTTGACCATATCCACTTGTTCGCTTTAAAGGCAAATACAATGTATCTTCAGATTGCTGATATCTTTCCTGCATCTTTTGGCGGTAAGAATTAGCTTCAGCTGATGGTATTAAACTGGTTTTAATACTATACCATTTAATTATATGATGCACTGTTCACATTGACATATTCCATTGAATTGTTGCAGGGACTATAAAGTCCATCTCCACAACAACTCGTAAATTGTTAATATAATGTTCTTGCTTTCCATTTCATTGTGGCTAAAATCAGCGTATGAAATAAGTAGTTTTGCTTTCAAGACAATCCATTGCTCTCCGTTCCAATTGTCTGTTAACAAAGTATTCGTAAAGCATTTCTGTTTTATTTTATATAACTGCTGTAGTTTTGGCAAAGAGATGTAATCACAACAAAGAACAAATCAAAACTGGCTTTACGTAATAACCATAAAATATCTCGAATTTGAATAGAAGTATAGTGTAGGAGGAAAATAAATCTTTTAATTCCAATATTTCAATTTCTCAAATTTCTTAAATAACAAAAGAGTTGCTTCTTGCCAATATTGTTTATGTGTGAAACATAAGTTTCGGCCTTCTAAATTTGTTAGTGTCTACTTAAAATTTTCTATTCGGTAATCTCTTGAAATTGTTGTGACTTTGAGTAGGATGTAGTGTAATAATTTTGAAATATGAATTCATCTGCATATGCAAGTTATTTATATCTTACATAGCTAACACTCTAACTTTAGTAGAATTAACCGCTTAAATGCTCGTACATACATATTTTGTATGGACTGCTCATGATTGGTGCCTTAATATATGAATTATGGCAAATGGGGGAAAACAAAACAAATGTGTTACTCTCAAAGAATTATTCGCTATAATTTTAATCAAACATGTATGGTTTAGATTAGTTTAGACGTGGACATATTTAAAATTACCACCGGGTCTAAAATAGTTCTGAAATAATTTGGATGCGATGATTTTGAAATTTGCATTAATTTAGCTATTGATATCTCGCCCTTGGAATAAAGGTCGTGTGAAACTTACCATCATACTACGTAATTTAACGTTTTCGACTACGAAATCTCCAAATTTCGTACCAAATTTACCTTGGTGGACACGAAACCACCGACTCGCATGCGTAGAGTGCATACCGAAGAAAATATTGCAGCCGTAGCGACCAGTGTTAATGGCGATCGTGAACTGTCACTTCCACGCCGTTCTCAGCGATTGGGCATATGTTACTCAACCACAGGAACTTTTTTTCCCCCCCAATTGGCTGAGTTGAACTTGGTTGACATGTGGTTTCATCAGGACGGAGCAACATGCCACACTGCTCGTGGAATAATGGATATGTTGAAGGATGAATTTAGTGAGCAGCTTATCTCTCGATTTGGCCCTGTGAGTTGGCCCCCAAGATTTTGCGATTTAACGCCTCTTGATTATTTCTTGTGGGGTTTTGTCAAGTCGTTAATCTTTGTGGACAAGCCGAACATTATTGGAATCTTACAGGATAACATTACACGCGTTATTCGTGGAGTACAGGCCGAAATGCTTGAGAAAGTGACGAAAAATTAGACCTTCCGGATGAACATTTTGAGACGGAGCCGTGGACAACATTTACATGAAATTATCTTTAAATATTAAATGGCAAAGACCAATTTATCGATTCCAATAAAAAATTTCAATATATGATGCTAATTTCAGTGCTTTGTTTGACTTTAAAAACAACTACGATTAAAAAATCACCCTTTATTATAACAGTCCCGAAAACTTTTTTTATATCTTGCTTTTGCATTATCAATCACACCTAAAAATCGAAGAAATCCATCGAATCTCGCGGAAAGGCTTTTCAGCAGCTTTGCATGTCATACCGAAAAATATGAGTTCTCTTTTTTTATCATTATTATTATTATTCTGATATAAGTGTAAGTACGAGGTGTGTTCAAAAAGTATGGTGAATTTTAATTTTTCTAAAAAAATAATTATTTAGTAATGAATTTCTATTTTATCTCTTTCAAAGTAGTCCCTCTCAGACATAATACACTTCTGTCAGCGTTATATCCAATCCTCGAAGTAGTTTTGATATGCACTTTTCGGTATGTCCTTGAGCTCTCTCGGCGATTCGGTTTTTATCTGCCCAATCGTCGTAAAACGCCATCCTTTCATGGGTATCTTCAATCTTGTGAACAGAAAAAAGTCGCAGGGAGCCAAAATCTGGTGAATGCGGTGGCTGAGGCATGATAACGGTGTAGTTTTTGGCCAAATAATCTCTCACAAGCAAAGATGAGTGAGTGAGGTGAATGAATGAATTTTTTTTCACAATTCCGGACGTTCTTTTTCGTATTGCTTCACGTAAACAGCGCATAGTACCGCTTATTTACTGTATGACTTTGTGGTAAGAACTCCTGATGCACTACGCCGTGGTAATCGAAAAAAACAGTGAGCAAAATCTTGACATTTGGTCGAACTTGGCGTGCATTTTTTTGGCCTTGGCTCTTCTAGACTCTTCCATTGGGACGATTGGGCTTTGGTTTCGATGTCATAACAATATACCCATGATTCGTTACCACTTATGACCCTTTTAAGCAAATCTGGATCATGGTTGACGTTATTCAACAATTCCTGAGCGATGCTCATGCGACGTGGTTTTTGGTCAAAATTAAGCAATTTTAGAACGAATTTCGCTGCCACATGCTTCAGGCCCAAAAATTCCATAAAGATTGCATGGCATGAGTCAACCGATATGCCGACATTCTCAACAACTTCTTTTATTGTGATTCGACGATTCTCCATAACAATTCTCTTCACTTTCTCAACATTTTCATCGGTTGTTGATGTGCTAGGGGGGTCGAGAGTGAGCGTCGTCATTCACAATTTCTTGACGTTCTGTGAAAAGCTTGTACCACTTGTAGACTTTTTTTTGACTCAGAGTACTCTCACCGTATGTCACTGTCAACATTTCAAAGTGTTTTTGACACTTAATTGCATTTTTTTCACAAAATTTGATGTAACTTCTTTGATCCAATCTTTTCGAAATTTTTAAATTTATCTTATTTTTGAATACATCTCGTGTATTTATAAATATGTAATTTTTGCTTCAAACATTTTCCATTCATTTGCTGTGTTTAATTTTCAATGGAAGAGTGTTGGACCGTTCACTAACACTTACCGTTCTTTTTTATTGCAATATTTATTGTTGATTTGTTATGGTCTTGCGCTTTTCTTTCTTATTTTCTTTAATTCAATTTTGATGTATGTTTGGTACTGAAACTTCATATACTCATACGTATTTTTAATTTTTTTTCTCAAATTTGCTTTCAAATAAATTGAAGAATATAATTTTTTTTTTTTTTTTTTTTTTTTGATTTGCTATAAAAAATAAATGAGGTTAATTATGAAGTAAATTATCAGATGTAAAACTTCAGTGTCGTAAGGAGGGAAAGAATGTTTGTAAGAGTTTTTTACATTCCCAAAGGATGCGAGGGTTGAGAAGCAAAGTTAGAACGGCTAGGCTCTATAGAATCGCATGATATAATATATAGACATTTTCTAACTTTATTATTATTTTAGATCTTTTTAAATGTAAAGGGTAAGGTCACACAAAGGAAAAAGTTCCCGACCCGCATATTCCGAACTGGGTAGCTTGCCGAGCACTTGCGTAATGTTCCTGACACTGGCCATATTCATCTTTGAAATTTTATTCGAGAAAACAAACCCAATTTTAAACCCATCACTACATACCACTTGTGGCATAACTAGGACAGCTATTACGGAATTACTGCACAAATTCCTCAATCGGCCGATTTTAATAAATAACACATTCCATTAGGCTTCAAAACCTTAGGACCTTACCGCATCTGATATTTTCTTCTGGAGTTAAAAAATAGGAAGTTTACAAAGCAAAACCAATAAAATTTGATTATTGAAAGCAATGCAACACTTCGGGAGGTATTAAACAATTACACGGTGTCCGTAGGGAAGGTATACTACTTTGTTTTGCCGCCATTTTTTTAAACATTAGTTTTGACAGTTCATATTTGGCAGTCGTGAAGTAGAGACGTGACAAATTTATTATGGAAAAATATTCGATAAACCAACGTATTTTAATCTTTAAAACATTTTATAAAAATCAATCATCGATTACTGTGAAATTTTTGGGAGAAATAACGTGCCAACAAGACACACTATTTATCGTGTAGTGAATGATTTCGAAAAAAGGGGTCTGTTGCTGACAGGGCCAAGCATGGACCACAACAGACTGCAAGGTCAGCTGAAAACATTACTGCTGCTCAAGAAAGTGTTCAAAACAATCCATCGACCTCGTTTCGATGCCATGCTCAGGAGCTTGGTCTTCAAATAACAACTTTGGCCACAATTTTGCACAAGGATTTGCATTTGTTTCCATTTAAGATTCAGTTGACACAAGAGCTTCTTCCACAAACCCATTTACGCCGCCGTACATATGCCAATATGATGTTACAGCTTGCCCATAATAACTTCGATTTTCATGAAAAAATCATAACGAGTGATGAGGCAGATTTTTATTTGAATGGATATGTGAAAAAACAGAATAGTCGATTCGGGGCAATGTAAACCCCCTCAAATTATTCATCAGTCACCTTTGCATCCATTAAAAGTGACAGCCTGGTGTGCAATTTGGTCAAGAGGAATCATTGGATCTTACTTCTTTCAAACTGAAAACGGCGTAACGGTAACTGTCAATTGGGAGCGATATCGTGATATGATTGCATACTTTTTAACGCCACAACTGCATGCTTTGGGCTTGATTAACATGTGGTATCAACAAGACGGTGCCACATCGCATACAGCCAGGATTACAATGGAATTACTGCGAGACCTCTTTCCACAACAAGTTATTTCAAGAAATGGTTATATTGATTGGCCTCCACGGTCGCTTGATTTTACTGCTCCGGACTTCTTTTTTGGGGATATTTGAAAAGCAAGGTTTACGCAAACAAACCAGGAACGCTTGACCAACTCAAACAAAATATTCGTAATGAAATTAATGAAATATCGCGTGAAATATGTGAGAATTCATTGAAAAATATGCTCAAAAGAGCTCGCATTTGTGAGGCTAACAGAGGCGGACATTTATCTGATATTGTATTCCATATATAATTGCCGACATTAAATAAAACATTTATCAATATAAGATCCATTCTCTTTCATATTTAATCAAAAATTATAAACAAACAAAGTAGTATACCTTCCCGACGGACACTCTGTATAACGTGCACTCGTGTGCATCCACAGTCATTTAAAATCAAATATTTTTAAAATTGCCTCTTTGACAGAAACTTTTAATAAGTAGTTTTCTTCTTCCACAATTGTACGACATGAGTTGGACTTTTCGCGGGTTTAAAAATAATTCTGCTTTCATACAATTTACTTGCTGGTATGTGAATTTAGCATTTGAATACTTATGTGAACTTTATTTCATACACAACCTACATCTCTGCCAGATTCAAAAGCCATTAAACAAGCCATCTTTGGTTAATTATTGAATTTTTTTAGCAAGTAGGTGGCATTGTACTGATTGCCAAGGACTTGTGCAAAAACGTTGTTAGTTTAAATAATAACAATAATACAAGATATTAATTTGTATTTGTATAACACATACTTAACACCTTAAATATCAGCTATCGCTGCAAGAATTAATGTTTTACTCTTCATTTTTGAAACTGAAAATTAATAATTGTTATTATAAGTCTTCCTATGCAATTTCTGAAACATGGCATAACACTTCAATGCTTAATTATAAAACAGAAAGATGAGAAACATCTATACGAATTCTCAGACAATTATTTTCTTGCTGCCATGAACGAAAGACTTAAGCAACAAACTCTTCGTATCTCTTGATATCAAGCATTCCATCTAAAACTGTTTTAGGAACTTGTGATATTATTACACCACATTTGGCAAAGATTTTCAATAATATTATAGTGAGCAGATTATACCCAGACATGCTAAAAATCCATGAGGTGGTCCCCATTCCCAAAGAAAAACATGCAACATCAGTAAATTATTATAGACCAATAGCAATATTGCCTATATTTAACAATATTTTTGAAAGAAAAATGCACGACCAATTATTAATGTACCTAGAAAGGCATAATTTTTTAAACGATTATCAGTATGGTTTTAGAAACGGCTGTGGCGCCGAGGAAGCAACTATAAATGTAGTAAATGCTATATGTAAAGGATTAGATGATAATCATAAGGGAGTAATTGGAGTGTTTTATGATTTCGCGAAAGCGTTTGACCTAATTGATCACAACATTTTGTTGCAAAAACTAAAATTTTATGGAATTTCTCCACAAGCCATATCTCTTTTAGGCAGCTACCTTCGGAATCGGAAACAATTTGTATGTTTTTGTATGGTTGTAAAAGTTCATTACAAGATGTTCAATATGGTGTATCGCGGGGTAGTGTACTTGGACCCTTGTTATTTAAAATATATCTTAATGATATAGGAAACCTTGGATTGACAGTAAAACTATTTATGTACGCAGATAACTTATGCCTTATATACCCTTACCAGCACAAGACAGTTGCCAGACCGTATATTGAACGTGACGCGTAATCAATATATGAATTTGTTCAAATAAACAAACTAGTCCTAAATGCCACAAAAACAAAGTTGATACGATTTAAGCCTTATTGTGATCACAACAACCATTTTTCTATATATATATTAATGGTAACATTATCCAAGAAGTCGATTATGTCCAGTATTTAGGTATATTTCTACAAAATAATCTGTGCTGGAATACACACATTAAACATTTAAAAGACAAATCAGCTCAAGTAGTAGGTATTTTGTATAAATTAAAAAATAAGTTTAACAGAACAGTGAAACTTTTAATATACGAAACTTTAATTCAAAGTATTTTGAATTATATGGTTGTTTTATATGGGTATAAAAAAAGTACAGAACTGAAATCTTTACAAAAATTCAAAACAAAGCCTTGAAAGCTGTGGCAAATCTGCCTTTAACATATTCAACACTTTTGCTATACAGAAGCATATTCCCAAGCATTCTACCTGTGCCTGGTATTTATCTGATGAAACTTCTTATGTACGCATTCAAATGCTTACACATTATAGGACATCACACCATACATTTTGCTATCAACCAACAAGTGTTCAGTACCAGAAATAGTAGTAACTTGAGGGTAGTAAAGTGTAGACTTGAAATTACGAAGCAGAGAATTGAGTATTCGGGTAGCCATGCGTATAATAATTTACCTCAAAATTTAAAAATCACAAATAATATTCTAACATTCAAAAATTTGTTGAAAAATCACTTACTGCAGAATGTTGAAGGAATTCTTATTTAAACTTTTGTTTGTATACTAAATTTGAATTAATTTTAAAAATTTTTAATATTTTTTTTTTCTGTAACATAATTGTAAAAGATATTGAATTTTACTGCCAACTTGCCTCTATAATGTCTATTTTAGACGCTGGGGCGTAACTTCTTAACACTTATGTTAATATATACATATATATATATGAAGGAATTTTTATTTAAACTTTTGTTTGTATACTAAATTTGAATTAATTTTAAAAATTTTTAATATTTTTTTTTTCTGTAACATAATTG
>JAHXMU010000048.1:312111-333245 GCA_019455685.1 Philornis downsi | reverse complement strand
ATGTTGAACCGGTCTCTTCAAAACGCTTTACCCATATTTTAATTAAATTAGCACTCGGAGCTTCACTAATTCGCCGTAGTCCATATTCAGCACAATATAGTCGCCTAGTAGCAATATATGAACGAGAGTTCTCGTAAAATGCGCGCACGCAAAATGCGCGACGCTTCCCGTCGAAGTGATTCATAGTGACTAAAACTCCATGAGCCCGCCAACCCAACGATGTAGGCGCCTCCCCGCCCGCGCCTTTCCTACCCCGCAAAAAAAGATGATGCATTATGAACGTTCTATTGCGCCACCCTGTATAAATACTAGACAGTTGCAGTTTCTGCTGTGTGCCAACTAGAGATTAAAGGATTTTGGTTATAGTTTGTAATTATTTTTTAAGTTGATGTTTTATAACCTTCACCACAGTATGAGCGTATATAAAATTAAATGTTGTGTTAAGCTAGTCCATCCGTTTGTCTGTTGAAGGCGTGATAGAGGCCGGTATCGTTCGAATAGGGAGAAGTTTGATAATGCAAGAACTGAACCCACCATTGATAGATACGGAAAGCTTTAAGAAACCATTCTAATTGTAAGCGAGGTTATTGGAAAATTTTTTAGCAAACAATAACAATTGTTCAAATGTCAAACAATGACAATTCGAATGGCGCCAAATTTAAATCTTGCGTTCTTGTGTGGACACCCTTTATATTGAACCTATTTTATATTGTCACATTTCTGGACTTAGTCGTATTAAAGTGAACTCGCCACATATTTATATTGATTTCATTAAAATTAAGGAAATAACTTATTTGAAAATAATGAATGAAAAATATTTGTTTTTTATTGGTATGTTTATTTTTTTTTTTTTTTTTTTTTTTGAAACAATCCTCCTTTTAAAAACAATGCCTTATTCTGCATGCGCTGTAGACTTTTTAAAGCAACAGTATTTTTGTGATCATATACAATTGCCAGGACCTTCACTTCAGAAACTTCCGTGATTGCCATACCATCGACAAAAATACTGAAATTGTTTTCCATTCCATGCGAGCGTGGTCTAAATCGAACAAGTTTAGTTTTGGTTGCGTTAAGTACTAATTTGTTTATTCTCACAAACTCAAAAATTAATAACACGTGTCCATCATGGGTTTTAAAGCTAGATCATATTTATTCCATTTGTTCCATCGGTTTTTAACTTATGCTCAGTATATTGCACTGGCCACAACTGGGTATAGATGGATTTACTTACTTAGCTTAGAAACAATAATTTGGGATTATTCACGAACAATAAAACCGCCACAAAAGATGCGCTCTAATTAACCTACATTCTTAAACAAGGAAACTAATTTATTGTTTATATCGCTATTACAGGCAAAATGTTTGTATTTCTAGGCAGCGTTTTCCATATATGTATCGTAGTAAGCGGATCTAACACCTGTGACGAGAAGAAGAAGCGCGAATGTCAGTCAAAACAATAAAAATCTCAACTAATTTTGTATATAAAACACAATCATATTACTATAAGCAGCCATACATTTGCCATCACTTTTATTCAGTGCACACATTTCCGTTTTTATATATATTTTCAGTTGTGATCCAAATCACAAGTATTCAAATTCAAATTTGAATTGAATTTTTTGCACTATAAGAAGCCTTTGTTTTACAACAAAATAAGTTGTTTAGACTGGCTTGATTTCTAAAATACCAACAGATTTTTTTTTTTGCATTCATATTTTTTATTACACACATGGCTTATTTAATAATTTATTGTTTAACATTTTGAGATGTTCGAAATGCACTCAATTGTTTTCTGATCATAACATAATGATTCATTGTGCTCTGTGGCAACCACACTTCGTTGATAAATAAACTGCGTACACAGATATATCTGTGGTCACAACCCGTAACAGCCTAACTCGAGTTAGGACACAATTGAGTTATTAGCACCATCGTATTCAGCGTACCTAAATTTATTTGCTCTAAGTTTTTCATGTTTGTATCTCTTCTAGGAAGGCAATTAATCCTAAAAAACCTAATAGCTTAAGTTATTTTTCTAAATGACTGTTTTGGCATAACTGCCTAAGTCAATTTAGGATTACAACAAATATAAACATTATTTTTTCATCATTGCCTAAATCAACTTAAGTCGTTAATCCAAAAAAATAAAGAAACAATTTTATTTTCCTAACTAGAGTTAAGCTCTTCTTCCGAATTACAATTTCGTTTTTTGATAAACATAAATTGAGTTAAGGTCTTTCTCCAAACTTAAAGTTTTTTATTTAACCTGGAATAATAGCCTAACTCAACTTGAACTTTTTGGCTTTCTTTCGTTCAACAATTCATAAGAGCCTAAGTGTCTTTTTCGATAATATCTTTTGACTGCGAGAATAAACAACTATTTTTTGTTAACAACTAAGTAAAGAAATTCGTTTCCTTGGAATCTGTAGCAAAGTTTTCCAAAAAACACCTTCTCCTGATTTTCAGTGAAGATTCAAAACTTTAAACTCCTGTACTGAAAATATTGAAAAACAGACTTAGGCTGTTATGGGTTGTGACCACAGATATTATTGCCAAGTGAATGTTTGTTCCGTGACCAACTATTAACTATTAATTCTTCAAAATTATTTTTAACATTATTTCATTTGGACTTGTTGTTCAAACAACGCAACTCGAAATCATTAAAAATAGACTCCAATGCTAATTATAATGATCATGTATTGTATTGTGTTGTTATGTTACTGTAAACGGATGAGGGTAGGTCGTGAATAATCTTTGTTAACTATGAAGGTAAGAATTTTTGAAATTTGAGAAATGTTTAAAGTGCTACTTAATTCAATTCAATTGTCATGGTCTGAATTTCTTTGCAAATATTTTTTAAAAACTTGAAATCAAGAAAATTAAATTTCGGATCATGTAAATCATAAAGACTAAATGACTTAAAGACAGAGTCTACAATTTCCCTGAGTTTTCTTTCTTTTCGATCCCGAAAAATCCGAAAATATTTGCCTAAGTCACATCTTGCAATTTTTAGCAACAAATTATACCAAAAAAACATGTGGATGAAACAAAATTCAATTGGACAACAGATTTGAAGACAAAAATTATCAATTTCCCCAAACTAATAACGATATTTCTCCAAGTACGAGAGCATACATTTTCTATTTGAGGATATTTTCAATATGTGATCATTTATTTTGGCTAGCAGCTGATTTAAAATGATTTCAAATTCCAAATTTACCTTTAATGGACTCCATTTTAAGCCAGTAATGCTTAAGTCCTACCAAAAGTTACTAAAGGGCGTCGCAACAAGAACGCAAGATTCAAATTTGGTGCCATGCGAAGTGTCATTGTTTGACATTTGAACAATTGTTATTGTTTGCTAGTAGAAGGTACGAGATTAGTAAAAATGGAGCACTACACGAATGAACAACGCATTCTCATTGTGAAATTGTTTTACCAAAATGGTGAAAGTTTTGCGGCTACAGTTCGCAAATTGCGATCAATTTGGGGTCACAATAATGCTCCAAAAGAGTCAACTGTAAAGAGACTAATGGATATATTTGCCAAAACTGGGTCTGTTAGTGACATAAAGACAACAACGCGCCTTCGACCAGGTCGATCGACCAAAAATGTCGCAGCTATAGGTGATGATGTCGCTCAAACTCCATCCACCTCAATTCGACACCGAGCTCACCAAATTGGTGTCTCCAAATCCACTATGCAGCGAATTTTGACGAAAGATTTGCATCTTCATGCATACAAAGTTCAATTGACTCAGAAACTGAAGCCAGCTGACCATGGACAGCGAAGGGAATTCGTTAATTAGGTATTGGAGAGACAACATGAAAATGCTGCAGCGACGAGGCCCATTTCCATCTTGATGGCTTCGCCAATAGGCAGAATTGTCACATTTGGGGTGAAGAAAATCATCGAGCGATTCACGAGAAGCAAATGCATTCTCAGCGTGGCACTGTGTGGTGTAGATTTTGGGCTGGGGGAATCATTGGACCTTTTTTTTATGAAGTTTTTTTGTGGCTAGAATTGAAGATATGTATATAAAGGGCATGTTGTTTCAACAAGGCGGCGCTACATGTCATACAGCCAGAGAAACAATATCCTTTGTTTTATTTAAAATTTAAGTCTTGCGTTCTTGTTGGAACAGCCTTTACTTACAACCATTTGAAAACTACTAAAATCTATTCTCATAGAATATATTGCAAATTACATTGAATATTATATGTTTCCAATCTTAAATTAATATTTTGTGTAAATGAACAAATAAAATTTGAAAATTTCTAAGCGTAAATGAAAATTAATTATGTGGAAATAAAACGTACTACAACACAAATTAAGTTTTGTTAAATATAAAAATAATAAACGTAATATTTTTAATTATTTCAATCATAAATGGATACTTGTAAAGTTGAACAATTTTTAATATAGCCAGTAATAAAAAAGAGCTTTCGAAATCACCTGTTTAAAATTATTTTCTCCAAATGTCAACGTTTACCTCTTGAGTCGGCTGAAAACAATAAGGACGCATTAATAGACAAACAAAGGTTTACTGGTTGGGTAAAACTTCCCATTTCGGCGTTTCCAGGTAGGTTTTAACGGGCTTAGCCACGTTAGAATCGCTTTCTCGTGCCTTTACGCATGTTGTGGGCGTTTCTCGAGCACTGCTCGGATTAATGGAATTAATTGAAGTCGATATCGATCCCCAGCGATGGTTTCGCTAGTTTTCAACAGCTCGTAATAAATAACACCGACCTGGTCCCACCAAATACGGAGTATAACCTTCGCAACGCGAATATTCGCCGAGACGACGACGTAGAAGCGTGGCCGGGCAGCCCAATTACTTTATTTTCTTTGTATCAATGAATCAATTTTTCATCACACTACGATGAAAAAACGCTTACTTTTTTGACGCTAAGGCAGTTGTTTACAGAAGAAAATACGACGCTCAACCTCCCTTGACTTCAACTCAAAAGGAACTTAAGTTCCTTGGTTTTGAAACATTCCCACGCATGCAATCGTTGGAAATGACTTGGCGGGTAATTCCTAATACTGGGGCAAGCTCTACGTGCATTTGACACGGATCACCATCAAGCAATGCCGTCGATATAGTGTCTTCGAAGGTTTTTTCGTCATTCTTCACACGAACGGTCGCCAACATCAAAATCACCGTCTTTAAAGCAATTTCTCGTCACGTTGTTTCACTTAAAGCAGCATCTCTGTAAACGTTTCGAAGCTCTCGATGAGCTCCAATAACCATCATCATCCAATGACCATTTGGTGTAGGACCCCTAGCGAGAGCATCACGCGGTTTGTGGTTGAAACCAAAATCGCTGGCAGAGACTTTGTGCTTGAATGTGGAGTTGCATTGCAATCGGGTGCTACAGACCCATAGAGTAGAAGAGGTGGTAAGATAGGCCTTACCTCCACCAATGGGGATTATGTTCCATATTAGCATAATCAATTTGTCATCTTCTGACTGGAAGAAAGGGCTGATAACTGCGGTAGTACCAAAATTGTCGGCCCATTTTGCTAAATAGTCAAAGTTTTACTTGGCTATCCCAAAAGGGCCTTGGCAATCGCATTGTAATATGCCTAGTGTGTCGCACACCGTGGGTAAGGCCTTCACGGCGATACTCACGTAAATCCCCCCATGGACTTTGTAGCTGGGCACGAATAGGTTTTTTTTATTCAAAGGCAATCTTAGGTTTGAAAAAGCGCTTTTCAACATTTCCCAAAATCTTATTAAAAAATGCGGAAATGAACGATCTCAACTTACGTACTTTTTGAACACCACCTTGATCGTGGTTACACTTACTGATACATAATAAAAATATTTAGAGAAAGGAACCATGTGGATATGTAAAGGGTGGCGCATAAGTAACGTTAACGGCGGCTATATTGAATGCGTTTTTGTGCATCATTTGGTTTTAACTCGTGAACCAATTGCATCTTATATGGGAAAAGATGTAACATACAAGTATGCAAAATTCTTTGCAAAGACCGCCTAGACATCTCTAACTGCTGAGAACGTCGCCTGGTGGAAGTTTCGGGGTTTTCCTCAATACTTTCTTGCACTCGAGCAATGGTCACTTCAGTTTGATCTGCACGAGGTCTTCCAGCATGCGGAAGGTCACACACAGCTCCTTGATGCTAAAAACGCTGAACCAATCGGTAAATTGTTGGAGCGCTGGGAGCATTTTGAACATGAACGGAATTTTGATATGATCTGCATAATCGAATGCTGACTTTCAAAGTAAAATTGAACAACTTTGGTTCCTTGTTTTGTGCTGAGCCTTTCCATCATAAATTTCCCAAGTATTATTTAGTTAATTCTGTAAAGAGACGAAAAACAAGACTTAAACAAAAAATGTATTCACTGATCAAATCTTAGCGTTACTTATGCCCCACCCTATGTAAGAAGAAGACGTTTTCGCATCAGCTAATTATCCTGCTCATTACACCTGACAATATTACGGTCTACACTCAATACGATAGATATGTAAGCTTTTTTATGTTCACTTGTTTGCGTAACAAGTATTTATATGAATAATTTGAAAATGATCACTATCATCATGTTTTTGTTAATCCTTTCATTCGTCAAAAACTTGTTCTGCTTGGTCATAATATTCCCCACTTTAAGGGGTTTGAACACGATTGTTTTTATGCCATGAGCTGAATTAATATTGTTTTACAACTTTCCGTGTTTCAGAAAAGAAATGTTGCTCTTTCTGCAGCACAGATGTGACAGACAATTGGCGTGATTCAAACCAGTTCCATAAACTGCCCACCATAATGTATCCACTTAGCCGCTGCATGTGTTAATGCAGTCTGACAAATATGTCCATATTGTAGGACCATACCAAGAAGTGCCATGTTAATTTGTTATAAGACGACGTGCCTTTTCCACATGATTCGTCATTGTTTGTTATCGGTTACCCTCCTTCATCTTTTTGGCATTTACATTTATTGAATTAAAAACAAAAGTTTCCGCCTGCCACAAAAAGTTTTTTTTATATGTCAATGGCAAAACCTATTCCTTTCCAAAAAATAAAAAACAAAATTATATATCGTATTTGTGTTAATGTGCAAAATGTTAAAAATATTATGATATGACAGAACTGCAAATGTCATGACAGCTATTTAAGCTATTTAACAGAAACTAAAAGTAATCTAAATATACCTACAGCTGATGATATGATCTTATGAAAAACCCACTCAATCTTGATCCGACTATAATTGAGATTGATGTCTGCTCACCGGGATATTCACATAATGCTATGCAACAATCAATGACGTCTTTTAAGGTGATACAAATATAAACAAGACATTATAATCAATACAAGTAAATCTGGTTATACAGAAACTTTTGATGCTTTTGTTTAATGATTCGCAATAGTCTAAAGTTTCAGGCGCACATTCAGTTGAGAATGTTCGACAATTAAGAGAAAATTCGTTAGTGAAATTCAATTTTTTTTATTTCTGGCAAAGGAACGAGGAAGAAGGCTTAATTAAACCTATTAGGATCGCATCCAAATTTATAAATTTATATAAGAATCTGTTGAGGAAAAGGATTTGAGTTTCATGTTCACAGCTGTTAATATTGCAGATAAGTGTCACCGAATCAGTTTTTTTGTCTGTCTTTTAACCTATGATTGCAGTTTCAATGCAAATCCTTCATGTATTTTGAGAGTGTAAGTAATTTATAAGAATTCATTAAAATTTAGCCATTGCAAGTAAAAATCATCAAAACATTTACGAGTTGCCGTTTCTAATCCAAATTGATTTACTTTCAAATATTTTTAATGGTTGCATCTTAGAGGACAGTGGGGTTTCAGTGTTCATTTAGTTATACAGAGTTACCCATTTAGTGACTTCACAACTGCCGGTCTGGCAAGGCTGTCAGCTGTTAAATACCTATCATCTGAAGTGTTATTTATTTAGCGAGAGGTTAGCCATTTATGAAAATGGATCGTTTAACAACCGAAGAATGCGTAAAAATAAAGGGTGTCAAAACAAGAACGCAAGATTTGAATTTGGCGCCATTCGAAGAGTCATTGTTTGACATTTGAACAATTGTTATTGTTTACTAGTAGAAGGTACGAGGTTAGTAAACATGGAGCGCTACACGAATGAGCAACGCATTCTCATTGTGAAATTGTTTTAACAAAATGGTGAAAGTTTTGCGGCTACAGTTCGCAAATTGCGATCAATTTGGGGCCACAATAATGCTCCAAAAGAGTCAACTGTAAAGAGATTAATGGATAAATTTGCCAAAACTGAGTCTGTTAGTGGTGTAAAGACAACAACGCTCCTTCGACCAGATCGATCGACCGAAAATGTCGCTTAACTCCATCCATGATGTCGCTCAAACTCCATCCACCTCAATTTGACACCGAGCTCAGCAAATTGGTGTCTCCAAATCCACTATGCAGCGAATTTTGATGAAAGATTTGCATCTTCATGCATACAAAGTTCAATTGACTCAGGAACTGAAGCCAGCTAACCATGGACAGCCAAAGGAATTCGTTAATTGGGTATTGGAGAGACAACATGAAAATGCTGATTTTGCCGATAAAATCATCTTCAGTGACGAGGCCCATTTCCAACTTGATGGCTTCGTCAATAGGCAGAATTGTCGCATTTGGGATGAGGAAAATCCTCGAGTGGTTCACGAGAAGCAAATGCTTCCTCAACGTGTCACTGTGTGGTGTGGATTTTGGGCTGGAGGAATCATTGGACTTTTTTTATGAAAATGAGGTATGTCAAGCGCAAACAGTCAATGGTGTTCGGTATCGTGAAATGATAACCAGTTTTTTTGTGCCTAGAATTGAAGAAATAAATGTGGAGGGCATGTGGTTTCAACAAGACGGTGCCACATGTCATACAGCTACAGGAACAATTCAGTTGCTGCATTTTTAGTAAAAACGTACTACAAAACTGGGGATTCAAACGTAGGCACATTACGGGGTGATTATGGCCGTCATAATCGAATTACTGTGCAAGGAATTGGAAGGATTATAAAGTAGTTCTAGGAGCCTGGAAGCGTTGCAGATGTGATCAAGCCTGTGCATCATCTCAATGTGCGCACCGTCGCAAATATCGCTTCTGTTAGCGAATGTGTGGCGGATAATATGAATTTTTCGATTCCACGGCGTTTTCAAAAAATGGGCCTGTCTTGCGGCTCATTATGAAGTATTTTGAGTTTGGATTTGCACCTCCATCAATACAGAGTACAACTAATGCTACAACTAAAGCTGTTTGACCATTCACAACCATTCCCTCAATCAGAATGTTTGCTACAGCAAGAGGCTTTCAATGCTGACTTTTCTAACAAAATGTTCTTCAGGGATGAAGGTCACTTCTCACTCGGTCAACAAGCAAAATTGTCGCATATGGGGCTCGAAGAACCCAGAAGTAGTGGTAGAAAAGCCGTTGCGTGGAGAAAAAGTGACTGTTTGAAGAACATTATGGTCTGGAGGTGTCATTGGGCCGTAACACTTTGAAAATTATGCTGGAGCCTTTGGCCATATGATAACGACGTTTTTAGCCTGCAATTCAAGATTATAAACTGAACGATAAATGGTTTCCCCAAAAACGGTACCACGAGCCACACAACACGACCGATTTTGGCTTTATTGCATAAAAAGTTTCCAGAAATCGTAATTTTACGTTTCAGCGAAGTCAATTGAAATTTTGTGTAAAAAATGGAATTAAGTGCTCAAAAATACTTGAAATGTTGACAGTGGCATACGGTGAGAGTACTCTGAATGAAAAAAATGTTTACAAGTGTTACAAGCACAGAATGTCCAGAAGATGAAAATGACGACCCTCGCTCTGGACACCCCAACACATCAACAACCGATGAAAATGTTGAGAAAGTGAAGAAAATTGTTATGGAGAATCTTCGAATCACAATTAGAGAAATTGCTGGGGATATCAGCACATCGGTTGGCTCATGCCATGCAATCTTTTCGGAATTTTTGGGCCTGAAGCGTGTGGCAGCGAAGTTCGTTCCAAAATTGCTGAATTTTGACCAAAAACCACGTCGCATGAGCATCGCTCAGGTATTGTTGAATGACATCAACGGTGATCCAGATTTGCTTAAAAGGGTCATAACTGGTAACGAATCATAGGTATATGGTTATGACATCGAAGCCAAAGTCCAATCGTCCCAATGGAAGAGTCCAGGAGAGCCAAGACCAAAAAAAGCACGCCAAGTTCGATGAAATGTCAAGGTTCTGCTTATTATTTCCTTCGATTACCATGGCATAGTGCATCAGGAGTTCTTACCACAAAGTCGTGCGGTAAATAAGTTGTATTACTGTGAAGTTATGCGCCGTTTGCGCAAAGCAATACGAAAAAAACGTCCTAAATTGTTGAAAAAAAAAAATTCATGACCTTTGCATCATGAGAATACACCTGCTCGCTCATCTTTGGTTGCGAGAGATTATTTGGCCAAAAACAACACTGTTGTCATGCTCCAGCCAGCGTATTCACCAGATTTGGCCTCCTGCAACTTTTTCCTGTTCTCAAGATTGAAGAGACCCATGAAAGGACGACGTTTTGCAACGATTGAGTAGATAAAAATCGAATCACTGGGAGAGCTCAACAACATACCAAAAAGTGGATATCAGAACTGCTTCGAGGATTGGAAAAAGTGGTAGCATAAGTGTATTATATATGAAAGGGACTACTTTGAAGGAGATGAAATAGAAATTGTTGAATAAACAAATATTTTTTGAGAAAAATTAAAATTCACCTTGTTTGTTAAACACACCTTATGTCGATTAGACAATTTTGTTGCTCTCCGATTATTGATTTCAGTCAACAAGTTTTTCTGGCCGTAGCTGCCAATAGATGTAAAGATAGCAGAACAAGGACCGTTAATGCACCCAGTTACTATAGTCCACACTAGGCTTTAGGAAGACATTATAGCGTGGAAAATTATGACAAAAACAATATTTTAGAATCTAAAGTTACTATATATATAAAGTTTTTTTTTTTTTAAATAACAGACCCTGTTTTTAAGAATGTTTCATACAGTTCAGAAATTTGTGAAGCAATTCATTGCATTTTTGACAACAATTCACGAAAGTGTCCTGATTTCAACAGCCGTCAAACAAAAATGTTTTAAGAGAGCTGCCTCTAAAATTTGACTGTGGCTTACTGACAGATCGCGGTACATCTTTACTGTCTGTTTCTTTTCATAAAGAAAGACAAATCCCTTGACAATAGACAAATGAGACATGGAAGGGCTTTACACATTCAGTGAACTTACACGCGTTCTATTTTTAGGCCCACCCAAAAGGACCCACAATTTAATGGCGTTTCTGAACGTCACCGTTTGAGAAGCATTAGCAAGACTTGTCAATTATTTGACTAGTCAAAGTGTTCGCTAGACACATCGAGGTGACCGCTGCTCAAATAATGATAGGTGAACTTAAGGCCTTGAACCAGTCATCATGCGAACGGTAGTCGCCACAGTCGGTCATTGTCTTTTCACTACAAAATAAAACTACTGCTTACTCACTTGGCTAGCAACCATTTCACTGCATAGATATATCGTTATTCACGCGGCGCCACTGAAACGACTGCATTATTCAGTTTAATTAATTGCGTCCATTTATTTTGAAAAATCTACGCTCGCCAAACTTTCACAATATGAATTAAAAATATGAATTATATTTAAAAGTGTTCCCTTTTTAAAAGATAACATTTACATTTCCATTGAAAATAGTATAATCTTATTTGATTATTTCACTGCAATAACTCCATCATACACATCTCAATTATCCGTTTGCAAATACAGAGTGGGCATAAGGGTGTTGGCGGTTTAAATATTCAATTAAAAAAAACTACGAAACATAAAAAAAATATATTTGTATTTTTAAAAAGTAGAAGCATGGGAATTTTTAAGACTTAAAAATAATGTTGTCCAAATGGCTTCCCTCGGCTGTTTGACACTCTTGGAACCGAAGTCGCAAATTTTGGAAAACTCGTTGAAAAGTTGTTCTCGGTATTTTGTTACTTTCCTGAATAATGTTCCTCTTCAACTGCTCTAAATTGGTCGGATTATTCTCGTAGACTACCGATTTGAGGTAGCCCCATAGAAAATAATCGCATGGAGAGAGATCGGGGCTACGTGGGGGCCATTCAATATCCCCCCTTTTCGAAATGAGTTTTCCAGGAAAAACATTTTTCAGCAGCTCTATGGATACCCTAGCCGTATGACATGTGGCCCCATCCTGTTAAAACCACATCCTCGAGTTATTGCCTTGAAGTTCTTGCAAAGCTGGCACCAAAAAGTCTGTTAGCATGTTGCAATAATTGTTCGCTCCAACCGTCATCGCATGCCCTCTTTCGTCCTCAAAAAAGTATGGTCCAATAATACCGGTTGACGTTATCCCAACCCACACGACAAGCTTAGGGCTGTGAAGTGGACGTTCATGCAAGCGTCGGGAATTAGTCTCGGACCAGAACCGACAATTTTGCTTGTTCATATGGCCATTAAGGTGAAAATTGGCCTCATCACTAAAAATCACGTTGTTGAAATTGTTGAACCGCTCTAGCATCAAATTGACAAAGTTAAGTCGGTTATTGGCATCATCGGGTTTTAATTCTTGGACTATCTGAATCTTATAAGCCTTCAAATGCAAATCGCGTCTCAAAATTTGTCATAAAGTTGTTCTTTTGACATCCAAAGACTGACTTCTCTTACGTGTTGACTGTTGCGGATTTCGCTGAACTGAAACACGAACACGCTCCACAATGTCGGCTGATCTTGCAGAAACTGGGAGACCACGAACCGTAATTGGTACTGTTGAGCCGGTTGTTTCGAACATTCTGATCCATTTTCGTATCACGTCGGCGCTTGGAACTTCAATGTAAACTTCGTGTAAACCGTGTTCATGCCGATACAAACGTCGTGCAGTAATCACTGATTTATTGTTTTCGTAATACGCTCGGACACAAAATGCACGCTGCACTCCCGTGTACGGCTCCATGGCGACTAAATTTCCAGGAAGCGGCGCAGCGAACAACATATCCCCCCGCCACCCCGCGCCGCACGTTACTGAGAAATTGAAAAATTAAATCGCCAACACTCATATGGCCCACCCTGTATTTCACTTGAGTAGCGTATTGCATTTACAAATAGAACAAAGTATTATTCAGTATATTAATTTTCCTGAATTATTTGTTATTCTTATTTTTTCTAACGTTTTGATTTAATCCGACAACGAATATTTAATCAGAATTAACTATGAATTTATTATCTCTAAACAATGCTGGGTTTATTTCAGGTTGTTTTGTGTAAAGATCTGATTAAATTGATTGTGGAAGTATTCTTCCTTATTAACAGCGTTAATAATACATGAATTAATTGTCTCTTCTCAAAATGCTAATAGATTTCGTCACAAATACACTAAAAATTTAAAAATTATGATTGTGATATGAAAACTTGTATTAACAGATTACAGCTGTTCTGCTAAAGACATATGAAAAACGGAAGCAAACTATTTTTTATTACAAACATTTTGTAGAATTCAACTGAAAAAAAGCTAATGCAGAAAAGACAGACGATCTTGAAGTTTTTTTATTAAAGATTTTACATTTTTTCTTTTGACAGAATTTAGACATTTCTTATAGAATTTCTTGGTACAGCAATCAGTAAATATTTAAAATTTCAATGGCCGTCTTCTACTTTCTACCTTTCTAATGTATAAGATTAATAACTCTTTAAAAGAATATAACAAGTTAAAGAATGATATCAGCATAAAACACATATTTTATTATACAGGGTTATCCACTTAGTGGTTTAAAAAACCCCGGTCTGGCAATACTATCAGCTGTTAAATACCTGACATCTAAAGAGTTCTTTATTTAGCGAAGGGTTTGTCATTTCCCAATATGGATCGTTTCACAACCGAAGAAAGCGCAAAAATAGTTAAAACTTACTGCAAATGTGGTGATTCAAACGTGAGCACTTCTCATGCATTACGGAGTGTTTAAGGTCGTCACAACCGCTTCACTGTGTAAAGAATTGGCAAGATTATAAAGAAAAATTTGAAGAGACTGGAAGCGTTACAGATGTAGTGAGTCGTATGCATCATCGCAATATACGCACTGCCAAAAATATCGTTTCGGAAATCTAAATTATCGTGGCGAAAATCTGAATTTCAATTCAGCTGTAAGGTCTTATGATAACCGACTTTTTTGGCCTGCAATTGAAGATTATGAACTGGACGATATGTGATTTCAACAAGACTACGCCACGAGCCATACAAGAACACCAGATTTTGGCTTTATTGTTGTATCAGAAGTTTCCAGAAAACGTAATTTCACGTTTCGGCGATGTGAATTAGCCACCAAGATCATGTGATTTGATGCCGTTAGGCTTTTTTGTAGGGCTACGTCAAGGACCGTATTTACGCAGATAATCGTCAAACATGGCGGCATTTGAAAACCAAGATTCGCCAAGTTATCGCCGAGTAATCCGCCCGAAATGTGCGAAAAAGTAGTCAAGAACTACCGCAATAGGATCCACTGCTGCAACCAATCTAGAGGCGATCATTTAAAAGACGTATTTCGTATATAATGGCATGATCCAAGCATTATAATGAAATAAAAGTTTTATTTAAATCACAGCTTTAAGAGTGTTTTATTTAACTGTATTTTTGAAACCGAAAAATGGATAACCCAGCTCTAAATCAACCAGGTTTTAATCCACACATCAGGAGGAAAATACGCTGGTTCTTGTGCAATGAAACAAAAGATTTAGGCAACAAACTCTAATATTTGCCAAATGTGCCCATCTTGAATTTCATAGCATGATTTAGGGCCAAGACTTTTTACAATTTTTTAACTCAACATTGCCTAAAAGTATGTGTGTTTGTCTAAATTTAATTTTGTATGAAGGTTGTGCCAAACTACGCGCCCCAAAGTATGCCTCTGTTTAAAGAATATATTAAAATAAAACATTTTTATTAAACAGACATAGCAACTAGTAGTCAGCAATCATGGCATCTAACTGTAGTTTAATATTAGGTGACTTCGTATTCTAATTTACAAGCCGTCATACTAATGGGGTGTTTTTACGAATTTCTTCCTTTTCTACGACCTGATTTTCAAAATTGTAAACAAGTGTCGCCAGTGCTGATGTTTCAAAAGATGTCTTCTTCGAGAGCAGTACATATTGTAGTACAGGGTGTTCGTCGGAAAGGTATACTACTTTGTTTGTTTATAATTTTTGATTAAACGAAAGAGAATGGATCTTATATTGATAAATGTTTTATTTAATGTCGGCAATTATGTATGGAATACAATATCAGATAAATGTCCGCCTCTGTTAACCTCACAAATGCGAGCCCTTTTGAGCACATTTTCATTACATTCCCACACATTTCACGCGGTATTTTATTAATTTCATCACAAACATTTCGTTTGAGTTGCTCAAGCGTTTCTGGTTTGTTTGCATAAACCTTGTTTTTCAGATATCCCCACAAAAAGAAGTCTAGAGCAGTCAAATCAGGCGACCGTGGAGGCCAATCAACATCACCACTTCCTGAAATGACTTGTTGTGGAAAGAGTTCTAGCAGTAATTCCATTGTAATCCTGGCTGTATGCGATGTAGCACCGTCTTGTTGATACCACATGTTGATCAGGCCCAAAGCATGCAGTTGTGGCGTTAAAAAGTTTTCAATCCCAACACGACATCGCTCCCCATTGACAGTTACCGTTACACCGTTTTCAGTTTCAAAGAAGTAAGGTCAAGTGATTCCTTCTAACCAAATTGCACACCAGACTATCACTTTTAATGGATGCAAAGGTGACTGATGAATAATTTGAGGGTTTTCCATTGCCCAGAACCGACTATTCTGTCTATTCACATATCCATTCACGGCAGCGTAAATGGTCTTGTAGAAGAAGCTCTTGTGTCAACTGAATCTTAAATGGAAACAAATGCAAATCCTTGTGCAAAGTTGTGGCCAAACTTGTTCTTTGAAGACCAAGCTCCTGAGCACGACGACAAATTGAGGTTGATGGATTGTTTTGAACACTTTCTTGAGCAGCAGTAATGTTTTCAGCTGACCTTGCAGTTTGTTGTGGTCCATGCTTAGCCCTATCATCTATAGACCCTCTTTCTTCGAAATCATTCACTGCACGATAAATAGTGCGTCCCAAAAATTTCACGTAACTTTCTCATTGTCACAGTAATCGATGATTGATTTTGATAAAATGTTTTAACGATTAAAACACTTTAGTTCATCGAATATTTTTCCATAATAAATTTGTTACGTCTCTGCTTCACGACTGCCAAATATGAGCTGTCAACACTAATGTTTACCAAAATAGCGGCAAAACAAAGTATTATTATTAATAAAACGCACAAATATATGAAATGTTTACAATCCAAATATTGTCTGCATAATATTATTTTTTAAATTACATTTTTGAAACCAATGGTTTAATTTTTCATTGATAAGTCTATGTTTGAAAATTAAATTCGGGAAAAGTGCTGCCTAGTTCTCATTTGTATTCCTTTTTTTTAAGTAAAAATGCAGTTGATGTTGGAGTATGTTCTATTTTTGCGCAGGAGTTTTATTACATTTTTGTACTAAAAAAGAAAGATCGTTGCCTTGAGTGGGAAAGAGGCGAATAAAGAACGAAATTGCCGCTACCATTTGAAATGCGGCCTAATTGAACTATCATATTTTGTTGTCAGCTCATGTCACCACCGAAAACAATAACATAGAACAATATATTATTAAAAAGCTCTACAGTGTAGCTTCGGAGTAATTTTTGTGTTTATATTCATTATTCAATTCAAATCATTTTCTAAATGTTCCCTTAATAATTGCTTGTGTATTTGTTCCGAATAGTCGTCTAAATTAATAGATCGATTGTCATGAAACTTTCACAGTATATTTATGCCGCTCATGAAGGAATCATAGGCTACATTTAGTCATGATTGAACAAAGAGGTGTGGTACCGCCCATATAATTAATGAATGGCCATATATAATAAACTATTAGAGGTATTTGGTACGGATGCTGTCGGCATAAAAGGAAATATGTTGGAGCGTTGCTCTGGCCCTTCTTAAAACTCCCCCTTTAGTGGCCATAGTAAGTAGCTGACCGTCACTAAAACTTAATACTATACATCACTATCAATCACAAAATTGTTATATGCTATATCATGTCATGATTAGATAAAGGGGTGTGGCACCGCCCATGCGAACAACAATTTTAAACGGCTAAATGTAACGAACTTTTTAAGGTATACTGAATAGATTTGGTGTATAAAAAAAATGTAACCGATCAATAGTTATAAATATTTAAAAAAAATTACCACCAACGACTAAATTGTCATATGCTATTTTATATTAGGTTAAGATTGGACAAAGAATGTGGCACCGCCCAGACAATTTAATATTTTCAACGGCCGTATATCACGAACTTTTGGAGATACAGATAAAAAATTTGACACATAGTGACAAGTAGTTGACAATTTGACAAAATATTTTATATATCGCATATAGTCCTGGGAAATATGTCGGCAAACCCCCCTCCTTAATAATTCATTAATATGTATCCTACCAAAAAGCGAACGAGAGCAGACTTCTTTTTGAAAATCGATATTGTGGCCATTCCGATCGTCATCATAATTTAGGAACATGTTACTGTTAATCACGAATTGACATGAGCTATGTTAGGTTGTGATTGATAAAAAGAGCGTAGCTCCCCACTTACCACGCAAAGATTTAAGCGAGCATATCTCATAAACTATACTCATATAGCTATGCATATACATATATATACGAATTAAACACACATAAAGCTATGATTTCGAGGAAACTTTTATTTCATTATAATTTTTGGACTTTGCGTTATATACAAAATGTAATGCAATTTAAATGACAGCTTTTTGAATGGTACCAACAATGGATACTTTTGAGATAGTTTTCGACCATTTTTCGCACATCTCGGACGGTACGTTTGAGGATTACCCGCGTAAACATGGTCTTTGACATAGCCCCACAAAAAAATTTAACGGCGTCAATAAGTGAGATTACGCTTTCTGGAAACTTCTTGTGCAATAAAGCTACAATCGGTCGTGTTGAATTATGTTCGAATCATAGCTTAGTAGGTTTTCATTATTTTTATGCGTTCTTCGGCTGTTAAACAATCCAACCTTTCACTAAATAAATAACACTTCAGATGTCATGTATTTTCCAGCTGGTAGCCTTGCCAGACCGTCTGTTTTGAAGTCACTGAATGGGTAACCTTGTATATTTGATATATATGATTTTTTCCATTTGCTATTGGCAAAGACGAAATAAACCCTAGGGGCAGCTTACATTTCCCAACAAAATTAAAAAAAAAATTAATAACACTGAATTAATGGCAGATCAAGATTAGTTTGGGAAAGGATTGAGAAAAAAGTCATGGTATTCAATTCTGATTCAGATTCAGAATTGAGTAGTTTTTTCTCAACTAATGCTACTTTTCAATTTGTTTTAGATGTGATTTTGGTTAAAAAAATTATGATTTTATCAATAAAATGAAATGAAATGATTATATTTTAGATACGCAGTTGAGTATTATACATTTATAGAAGATGTTTTCATCCCACTTTAATGACGGCATTGCAAAGCACTCCGAGCCGGCTAATTAAAAATAAATTCTAAAATATATTAGCTGATATTTTAATTTACTTTTACTTCGATCACGACCAAACACACGATTTAATGTGTTGCCTTTGCTTTTATTTAAATTTTTTGTACTAATAATATTAGTATTGTTTCTGTTTGTAGTTAATGGATTTGAGACAAAATTTAATCGCCGTCAATTTAAATTTAAATCTGCAGCCGTATAACGTCAGAATTAGATATCGCCCTGCCGCCGCTAAATACTTTGCATGGCCTTTGAACTCCGTTGCCTACTAAACTGCAGTGCGTGCTTTTAACTTTTCGCGTTAGGTCTTTCTAATAAACGGTCTCCCTTCAAATAACAAAGACACGGTTAAAAAGTCGTTAAATTGTTGTAGTTTTTGCATCACAGTAAAGCTTATAAATTGTGTAATAAGAATATGTAAAATTGTCACCGATACACAATATTAACTTTCAGAAAATCGAGTGTGAAGTTTCTGCAAATTTGTAATAATTTCATTATGCTAAAGAACGATGACAAGACCTGTATGAAATGTAAACAAAACTGTTACACACATTCGTGTAAGTCTACGTTGTAATATGGAGAAGAGCAACAAATTTGAGAGATGCAGTTAGAGACGAAATAGTGTTGAAGAGAGTGAGAGTGAGCATAATAGTAGTAAAGTACATATTGTGATGATCGCATAAAAAGAGGTGGGAAGAGAAATAGTAGTTCTTAGTGCTGCCACTGTAGCAGTTACATACGTTAGATGGATGGTGATAGTGATGGTGGATAAAGTGCGTTATTGCTGAAAAGGGGTAAGTGCATTTTTCATAACGGCGAATTATTAATGGTGATGGTGTGTGATTGTGTCATTTGCGAATATTTTTTAATGATTTATCTAGTAGTAAATCAACCCCTTAAAATGTTTGTATAGATATAATCCTCACATATTGATTGACGCTTCGGTTACGAAAATACATATTGAAATTAAATTTGAAAATCTTTGAAAAAAATTTTAATCAAATGCTTGATTTTAGAATTACGGATTGCATTTTTTTGAACGATATTATTTTTAGGTATTTAACTATATAACTATATAGCTATATAATTGAAACAAATTTGCCTTAGTACTTTTTTTACGTGCATTCGGAAAAATGGTGTCAGTAAAACAGCCAAAAAGAAGCGTTTAAAATACCAAGTATCTTTTGATCAAATGGTTTTCATAACTTTTTAAACGATACCCCTCTCTTTAGTGGTTATATGGTACATAGATATAACTATAACACGATAACTGCCGTAAATCTCTATCAAACTTCTTAAAACTTGACCAAGTAATATTTGGCCAAATCTCTTTTTCTGGTACTTCCTGTGCAAGTGGTAGATGTTCCTAAATACAGTTATTTTCGCGTGACTCCTTAGGTAGTCTAGAATAAATCTAGTTTTCGTCCAGTGTATTGCTTTATAATGCTTAGCCAAATTTTAAAGTAAGTTCCATACAAATTATCGATTTAATCCATATATTTCTCGGCTTATATCTTTTATTCGGTTGCACTAAATTCAATCAGATTTTGTACGTTGAGCGAATGTTAAGGTAGAGTTTCAAATCGGTATCTCCCATACAAATTGACCGATTTTTCGAAATTCTGAATTTCCTCTTAATTTCTAATTAGAGTACGCTGAAGTATGGTACAAATGGCTGATGTAACCCATATATTTATAGATTTATATGTTGTGTATCGTTGCACTAAATTAAGACGAATTTATCAAAGAATATTTGTTTGATTAACTAAGTTCTAAAAATGAAAATGGAGCGAATTAAAAAAAAAATCAAAAACCGAGCAATCGAAACCCATGCACTTAATGAAATGAATCTAAAGCAATATGATGCCAAAGCATCCATAAGTTTGAGCGGAATAACGTGTGGATCATTAATAGGTATTTTATTTTTATCTTGCACTTTCTGGAAAAAATATTTGTCGATAAACTTTTGACATTTGCGGTGTTAATTCTAGTGCTTAATACATACATATGTATTAATTTAAATATATAAAATGTGTAGCATTGTTTGTAGTAGCTCGCCTTAAAGAACTTGTAGCTCCTGCCGAAAACAAGTTATTGACAAAACATTCCAATGGGATTGGTTCCCAAGTATTTGTTACTATTTATGTTATTATTCACTTTTACTTTTCGCCAACAAATACAATCCGGTCGAATCACAAGATTAGAAATATAATACATTTATTGTTTCACGCAGCCGCCAGCTGCAACAGAGATATGAATAATTATGGCTCATGTGATTTCAAAATGTATAGGTCTGAAAATAACATGAAAATATTAAACCGGGAGTCTGTTCTATAAATCTCATATTGGGAATAACACTGATTACCTAAATATGATTAAAATTTCAAAACGGGTGCTTGTTTTTGGCTGTTTTTTTCCAGATTGTTCTGAACTGCGAAATTCAAAACGTTGCGTTAATATTGA
>JAHXMU010000048.1:271823-305833 GCA_019455685.1 Philornis downsi | reverse complement strand
CCAGAACTGAATTTATTAGATAAAGTGCGAACTTTCAACAAAAAAAATGCTTTGGTGGAAAAATGCTTTTGTTTTTTGGGAAAGTTGTTTTTCAGTGTGTTCTAAGCAGTTTTGCCGAAGGAATTGCATGTTCAAAAAAAAAGTTGAAATTTGCGCTTTGGAAGCATAAAAAAGATCTTCTATTTTTTTGGGGAAAGATTTTTTTTGAATACGTTTTACGTAGATTTGCCGAAGGAATCCCATGTTCAAAAAGGAGTAGCAATTTGCGCTTTAGAAACTTAGAAAAAGATTTTCTATGTTTAAAACCAACAACATGACTCAGTAAAGATAATAGCCGTATTGTGTTGCGCTTGATTACGTCGATGTCGGTATAAAGCTACATACGTAGGCGGTACCAAAACTGTCCAATCAGACGTTTAGATGGTGCCAGCAGTTTGAAACAAATTTGTTTTGGTGAAAAGTGGCAATCTTATGAAGTATATGTTTTAAGTTTCAAGGCGCCGCGTTGTTTCGTATTTTTATTTGAGTCGCCAAAAATAAACGATCTCAGTGAATTTGTAAACATTGAAAAATTGATCATTGTAGTTCAGTATTGCATTTTGAAAGGTCTCCGTCCAAGCAATATTAAAACCGAGCTAGATTCTACTCTGGGGGAGTCTGCTGGTCCTTCGTTTACAACAGTGAAATACCGGCTGGCAGAGTATAAACGAGGTCGTACAAGCTGCCAAGACGATCACCGCATAGGTCGACCTATTGAGGCGTCCACCTGGACACGATTAAGAAAATCCACCAAATGGTATTGAATGATCGTGGACTGAAGATGCCCGAGCTAGATAAAATGATAGGCATTTCAAAAAGTGCGGGGTGAAGATGTGTCAGTAGAGTCGACTGGAATGGGAGAAAAGTCTGATTTTATTCATCACGTCTGCTTTTCTTGGGCTGCGCATGGGAATATTTTCAGTAATTATCTTCAGAAAGGAAAAGTCATTAACGGCAAATATCATGCTAATGTATGGCAGCATTTATGTGATAAAATTATGGTAAAAGGGATGCATTTGGCGAAAAAGAAAATATTGTTTCTTCAAAACAATGCTCCAGCTCACACATCCACTATTGCGAAGGTCAAAATTAATTAATTAAAGTTCTAACCGCTTCATCACGCATCTTATTCGCCAGATTTAGCTCCCTCGGATTATTTACTATTTCCAGACTTAAAAAAATGGCTCAGTGGTTAAAAATTTTTCAACGATGAAGAAGTATAGTCTGTGATTGATGGCTATTTTAAGGAGTTTGACAGTTTCTACTATATGCAGATTATAGAAGCTATCGAGATTAAGTTCAAAAGTAAAGAAAATTGTTCCCAACTTTTTTGTGTCTTCTTTGTTAGGTCGGCTAGTTTTCGGACCGCCCTTATATTACACGGTTGCACTAAATTCAGGCAAATCTGGTACATGCTTAGCGTGTGCCCAATTAAGGGCAGAATTGCCAGACGCATTTTGGTATCTTCCATACAAATTAGCCGCTTTTCTGAAGTTCAATATTTTTTTTTATAATTTCTAATCATTAGCCTTCAGTAGTCTAGGTTTTTGTTCAATGTTTTGACTTTTAAGTCCATGGACTTTCCATGTTTTTAAAATGGATAAGTTTTCTCATTTTCTAAAACTCATTGCAAGAGTTTGTGCAGATCCACATGGTGACTAATTTTACGTTTTCACATTTTGGAAATAAAAAAATAGAACTATTGGGATCTGTCTTATACCTTATATGATTGTCCGGATATACCAAAAACTTGATTTTTGCAAGTCGTTTTGAGACTAAAGCTACGAGAGTATATATTTTGAAAATTCCGTCAATTAAGAGGAAAAAATATAATCTAAGTTTCCCTGCCCCTCCACTCTTAAGCACTGAAGAAATCTGAAGCACGATGTCTTCAGTTCCTAAGGGCGTATCACATTATTTTTTTATCATTGAGTGAACTTCTAGTTCTTTAAATCACCAAGAGGTTTTAAAAATCTCTGCAAACTCAGACACACGATTATCCAAACCGTAAATAAATTATTTACATCGATTTACAATTATTTATATAGATTTATATAGGATTACTTGCAGCTAAATAAATTCGTTCAAAAGTAAACTATGAACGGAGAGACTACTGAAAAGAGGTTAAGTTCTGTTGGGCTGAGGGCTTACATTTCCTCCAACACAATGTTGCTGACGATATATGCATTTTTAGCCATGTGTAGGTATAAATAAAATGTCTATCCAAGTTTTGATACACAATGGACCGCCATGTAAATGAACAGAGTTTGATTTTATCGCTTCCAATATACATATGACATTCATTTACAACGTACGACTTACATGGTGACTGGTCTAATTCTTGAGAAAATGGCTTAAATTACTCCATGATTTGATATGACATCATACAAAGGAGTCTTCAAAGCAGCTGCAATCGTTCGAATTTTGGCTTGAATTTATATAAATTATGCACAACTACTTTACTTTTATCGATTCTGGAAGCCGCAGTTTTCAGTATAATCTATATATATATATACAGATTTGGTTGAGTCGGGAATGAACCTTACCGAAAACCGATTACATTGACCCGTATTTTTACTTAACCATAATACTAATGATTATTTAAGCTTGGATCTATTGGACGTGGATTTCATACATCAAATTGACAACTTGTAATACATGCTAATACTTCCAATAAGACTGTTTCGGATACGATGATGTAGTGTGGTTTACGATCGGTTTTGACCAACTATAACATAACTCATGTCCAACTTTACATCTGTCCAAATGTACAATATCCAAATTATGGAAATTCTGCTATTAACAGGGGCTGTGATACACTTAATGGCATCATCACAAACATCGCTTTCTTTCCAAAAGATATATATTGGGATTCAGGCGGAATTTTATGAACACTCGAAGCAATGACACTGGCCGTAAATATTTTTAATTGAAATCATTCGTAATGACAATCTTCTCGTAATGACAAAATAGGAAAGACTCTCATATATTTACATCAGTCGATGCAATTTAACATTTTTGGATAAATTATGTTTTAAATTTAATTAAAGTGATCGATCATAACACGCTTCTATAGTGCAACCTCATTAAAAGCACCCATCTTTCTTTGAGCGACAGTCACCTTGATTTGCTCTTGATTTTTTCGAATAGCTCAGTAATCACCAATCAGTAATTTATCTCATATTAATGTCTGGACAGATCATTAAATCGTTTCTGCGAGTATTGATATATAGGGTGGCGCATAAGAAACTTTAAAATTTGATCAGTGAATACATTGTTTGTTAAAGTCTTTTTGTTCGTCTCTTTACAGAATTAGCTAAAAAATACTTGGGAAATTTATGATGGAAAGGCTCAGCACAGAACAAAGAACCAAAGTTGTTCAATTTTACTTTGAAAGTCAGCATTCGATTATTCAGATCATACCGAAATTTCTTTCATGTTCGAAATGCTCTTAGCGCTCCAAACAATTTACCGATTGGTTCAGTGTTTTGGGCAACAAGGGGCTATCCGTGATCTTCCGCGTGCTGGAAGACCTCGTGCAATTCGAAATGAAGTGACCATTGCTCGAGTGCAGGCAAGTATTGAGGAAAACCTCCACCAGGCGACGTTCTCGGCAGTTGCAGATGTCTAGGCGGTCTTTACAAAGGATTTTACATATGTTACGTCTTTTCCCATATAAGATGCAATTGGTTCGCGAGTTAAAACCAAATGATGCACAAGTACGCATTCAATATAGTCGCCATTAACGTTACTTATGCGCCATCTTTTATAAATACCTGTAAACTCTACTAATCCCATGCATGGAATGCTAAGAAAATTATTGTTTATGAATGACCAAAAGTCGGCTGTTTGAGAAATCATTGTATGATTCCATGTATTTTGGCACAGAGTTTTCCAGTTAGCATTTTGTTTTATATATCAAAAATCACTCACTATACTCGATAAATTAGTTAGGCTCTTGTATATGGACATATAACTGACATAGAATGATTTTAATCAGGATCAAATCTCATGTTATCATTGCTTGAGAGCAGGTTTTGCTAGTAAGATTATCGTTTCCGCACCAGATTTTGGTGCAAATTGAATAGAAATACATGGATGTTTCTTGGCTTTATTATGTCCCTTTGGAATGCGGCTTTATTATGTCCTTTTAGTAAGCAGACCTCGTCTGAGATGTTATTCCTTGTCGGGTATTACAACCGAAAAATTTCAATAACAAAAGGTTGAGTTATTTTGCACAAATATTAATAATTTTATGTAATAGAATTTATAGTTCAGTTTAATTATTCATTTCAAAGCCATGATATCCATTTTTTATAGCTTTTGATATATATTTTTTTTATTTAGAATGTCATGTGACTGCGTAAAAATCTAACACATGGTCAGTTGTTTATTCTTTAATACACGTTCTCAGCAAAGGGTATCCTAAAGGCGTAAATTGCGTTCTGTATTTTTATTTTCGGTTTTTATTTTTTTAATTTTTCATGACTCCCACCAAAACTTGCTTATGTTAATAAGTATTTAGTTTTGTAATTGCCTGGTATTTTTGTTAGCAGTTAATAAATTACATTTTCCACCAAATATTCACTACATTGTTTTCAATTTCGTATTCGTTTAAGAGAGCTTTTACCAGTTCAATTAACTTAGCATTTTTTAGTTTTGCACCTACCATTTTGTATGGTTTTTTTTATAATTTCTTGGAAACACAAATAGAGCACTTGAAACAGCACACGAATTGTTTAAACGATTATTAAATTTTCTATTAAATATATTCCTTTGGAAGAATTTGAAATTTCGGTTATATATTTAAAATAGTTTTTTTGTTCACAGTGGCCGAAAATAAAACGTTTCGAAGACACTCTCAAGGTGTACAAAGCACAAATGATGATGCTCCAAGTGAATGCCAAGAAATTTATATATTCGGTCGTCTTGCGCAGACTCACCACCACGCATGCGTTCACGTACACACATATTTGACAAATGAAATACAAAGAATTGACTAACGAATGGCACCAACAACAAGAGCAAACAGAAGGCGAAGAAGATCTTTTCTAAAATTAACTACAACTGAATGACCATCAAAAAAACATAATCTAAACACAATCTAACGCAGACATAATACGATTCGTGAAGAAACAAAGTCAGCAATCGAAAATAATAGTAACAAGTCTGTGGAGCATTTACCGGTGATCAATATGTGGCATTCTTGTATTTTTTGGTTAGCGAAAAGTAAACTATTGTGCTTTTTGGCTTAAAACAGTGGACGACTATGCGCTGAGCTCCGCCTAACGAAACACGCATTTGATATCCAATGTTATGTTTCATTTGCAAACTAATAAGCGTGATATATTAAGATCAACGCTATTAATTATCCAAGAATGCTATTTAGACTTTCAAAACAAATTTTCAAAAAAAAAAAAAAAAATGTTATGTGCGGTGGTAGCTTTTGATGCCGGCGTTCTCTGAATATTGTATAAAGCATATTTACAATCTCTTGTAGTATATTAATTTACACCCTTAATTCATCCGCGCAATAATCTATTTCGACTTTGAAAGGGGATTAAGTCAATAAAAGGACATCGGTCAACATATTTTGGTTTTTTTTTTTTGACGATCAATTAACCTTGAGTGTCCATGAGCATTCATTTTGACGATTAAATCAGGCTATTTAAGTTCACAACTCAAATGAGTTAATGCGACATGTCTTAGAAACGCTAGAAATTAACAGTGAATACCTATGTAAAAGGTGTCCCAACAAGAACGCAAGATTTAGATTTGGCACCATTCGAAGTGTCATTGTTTGATATTTGAACAATTGTTATTGTTTGCTAGTAGAAGGTACGAGATTAGTAAAAATGGAGCACTACACGAATGAACAACGCATTCTCATTGTGAAATTGTTTTACCAAAATGGTGAAAATTTTCCGGCTACAGTTCGCAAATTGCGATCAATTTGGGGTCACAATAATGCTCCAAAAGAGTCAACTGTAAAGAGATTAATGGATAAATTTGCCAAAACTGGATCTCTTAGTGATGTAAAGACAACAACGCATCTTCGACCAAGTCGATCGACCGAAAATGTCGCAGCTGTACGTGATGATGTCGCTCAAACTCCATCCATCTCAATTCGACACCGAGCTCAGCAAGTTGGTGTCTCCGAATCCACTATGCAGCAAATTTTGACGAAAGATTTGCATCTTAACGCATACAAAGTTCAATTGATTCAGGAACTGAAGCCAGCTAACCATGGACAGCGAAGGGAGTTCGTTAGTTGGGTATTGGAGAGACAACATGAAAATGCTGATTTTTCCGATAAAATCATCTTCAGTGACGAGGCCCATTTCCATCTTGATGGCTTCGTCAATAGGCAGAATTGTCGCATTTGGGGTGAGGAAAATCCTCGAGTGATTCACGAGAAGCAAATGCATCCTCAACGTGTCACTGTTTGGTGTGGATTTTGGACTGGAGGAATCATTGGACCTTTTTTTGTGAAAATGAGGCATGTCAAGCGCAAATAGTCAATGGTGTTCGGTATCGTGAAATGATAACCAGTCTTTTCGTGCCTAGAATTGAAGAAATGAATGTGGAGGGCATGTGGTTTCAACAAGACGGCGCCACATGTCATACAGCCAGAGAAGCAATTCAATTGCTGCATCAGTCATTTCCCGGTCGTGTTATTTCGCGTTTTGGGGATCAGAATTAGTCGCCTAGATCGTGCGATTTAACACCATTAGACTTTTTTCTTTGGGGTTTTTTGAAGTCGACGACTCAAGTCTTCAAAAAGGAAACTGGAACTGCATTAATGAAATACCGCAGCATTGAAAATTGAAAAACGGTCATTGAAAATTTCATTAAAAGATCGCGTGTGTGCCAGCAAAGCCGCGGCGGCCATCTGCCCGATGTGTTGTTCCGTACATAACCTCATCCTGTCTACTTTATGATATAATAAAGTTTCACGATTTTTTTTAAATATCTGTGTTTTATTTAAAATTTAAATTTTGCGTTCTTGTTGGGAAACCCTTTACAAAAAACTGGCAAAGTAATTTTGAAAGTATCGGTATAATTTTGAATATATTCGAATATATCTTAATTTTTAGTATATGTTGAGCAAATATGTTTCATGAGTTTTTAAGTCAATAGAGCGACGTCCGTCCCTCTGACTGGTTGGCCGGTAAACACGATGACTACCGTAAATGTTGACTAAACTTCTTAAAACTTGGCACAACCCGATATTTTTTTAGATCGTAGCCGAGGTTTCGACACGGGCTTTATCGGTCTACTTTTTCTGCTACTTCGCATACAAACTGACAGTTTTTCCCAATTTTATATTCATCTCTGTGATTACCATTTCGCATTCTCTATCCACCTAAATTTCTGTCCATTGTTTTGACCCATAATTATTAATGAAATCTGAAATAAATCGATATTCGGACACCTCTTATACTGTTTAAATGGGGGGTGAGCTAAACAATTATTTGTTTAAGAGAAATGAAAGACGGTTATTTGATATTGTGTTAAGACGAAAGCTGGGGGTTATTTGGATTACATTTATCCGCAGAAACACTTGGTATCGCTTGAGATTCGGAAAAAGAACTAACTCAAGTAGCAAAGGTTGAGTTATTTGTGTCGAAATAAGAACAATTTCGAACACAATTCTCAGAATAAAAAAATGGCAGTGAAATAAAGCTTTACAACACAGTAGAGTTATTAACTTCATATCCATTTGTAGTAATAATTCTAATAAAGTAAGACATTCGATGAGACTCAATTCTGGCATAAACACATACGAATAGTCTGTTTCCCGATTTGATCTCAGGATCATAGCTTCTATACAGTCACACTAATTTCTATCAAATTTAATTTACGTTGAAGATTTTCTAAAGCAGTGTTTAGAAATGAGTGTAAACGGCATTACCCCTTTGGATACTTCCAATACAAATTGATCGATTTTCCGTATTTCATTATTTTCCTCGTAACTCTTACCTCGTAGACTGCAACAACCTAAATATTTGTTTAGTTTCTAGCAAAATTTGAAAAAAGACTAACCCAGTAATTACGTCTTTATGGTACCTCCCATATACATGACCGAATTAATGCTTATATTTTCAGCTTTGTATCTTTCAAGTAGTTGAATTGAATCCAAGCAAATTTTCGGGGTGCACAATGCGTTTGATAAACTTGGTTCTGAGAAAGCAAATGAACTGCAATACCATGTCCATTCGGGTACCTCCAATACAAATCGACCTATCTAGCGAAATTAATTTTTTTCCCTGTGAAAATGCAAAAACTCAAACAATTATCAAATTAATTAATTTTCTCGATTTGTGATGGAGAGTATATAATAGTTAGTTCTGCTGTGTCTCTCAAGTTTTGATAAAAAAAATAACCAAGTTCCCGCTGTTTGCCAATAGATGGCGCCAGCTGTAAGTGCTAGTCGATTCCACCATAACTTAAATGTCAAAAGCTAAGCTTAAGTACACGGTAAATATACCGCCTCGAAAAAATAGTGGTTTTCTCTTGACGTCATATTTTTTTGGTTGTGTGAATATGTATGATTTTGTGGCAAATAATCGTTATATGCAGAAAGTATTGATTTTCTTCTTTCAATCGAAGAAAACAGCGGCTGAAGCTCATCGACAGCTTGAAGACGTTTACGGAGATGCTGCTTTAAGTGAAACAACGTGTCGAGGTTGGTTCCGCCGCTTTAAAGACAGTGATTTTGATGTTGGCAACCGGTCGCGTGAAGGAAGACGAAAAATCTTCGAAGACACTGAATTGATGGCATTGCTCAATAAGGATCCGTATCAAATGCAGATAGATCTTGCTTCAGTATTAGGAGTTACCCGCCAATCCATTTCCAAGCGATTTCATGCGTCGGGATTGATACAAAAGCAAGGAACTAGGGTTCCTTGTGGGTTGAAGCCAAAGGACGTTGAACATCGTTTTTTTGCCTGTGAACAACCGTGTCAACAACAAGAAGAAAGGGGTTTCTTCATCGTATTGTAACGGGCAATAAAAAATTGATTCATTACAACTATTCAAAGAAAACAGTCATGGGTGCTGCCGGTTATGTTTCTACGTTGTCGCCTCGGCCGAATATTTACGCTGCGAAGGTTGTGCTCTGTATTTGGTGGAAAAGGTCTATGTTATTTATTACGAGCTGTTGAAATCAAGCAAAACCATCACTAGGGATCGGTATGGACTTAAATTAATGTAATTGAGCCGAGCCCTGTCCGAGAAACGCCCACAATACGCGGAGAGGCACGAAAAAGTGATTCTTCAGCGTGACAACGCTCGGCCTCACGTGACCAAGCCCGTTAAGACCTAGCTGGAGATGCTGAAATGTGAAGTTTTACCCCATCCGTCACATTCTCCACACATTGCGCCGTCCGATTATCACTTGTTCCTTTCGATGACACAGTCTGGCTGACCAGCAGTTCCACTCATATGATGACATAAGGAATAACGAGATTCGTGGATAGCCTCTAAAGATGAACCGTTTTACCGTGATGGAATTCGAGCTTTGCCAGAAGGATGGAAAAAAGGAAGGGAAAAAGTAACAGCTAGCAATGGACAATACTTTTAGTAAATCAGTCGAAAAAATGTTTTCATAGTAAAGCTACAATTTTATAAAAAAAACAGCGAGAACTTAGTTGGGCACCTAATAATTCCTTTAATTTACAAAATTTAAATTTATTTTTGTTTTAGTTTTTCTAATTTACATGGTGTCGGTGTACTGCTTTAACTAAATTTAATGCAATTCAATTAAAGATTAAAAATTAATATGTTCGTATAAACGGTTTAAATCGGTAATATGTATGAGAGATGACAGAAGGAGAGTGATTTTTCGATCAATTTCTTCAGATTTCTTTTCAAAAATTATAAGCAATAGAAGGAGAGGGCAGCATAAGTAAAATTAAATTTCGGAAAATTTGTATGGGAAGCTCCAAGCAGGACATGAAGATGCAACATATTTTTGTTTTCATGGATTAGTGGGATTAGATTGATGAATGCCTTGTTTGATAGAGTTTGGAGCGATTGAATGAAACATACGAAATCAATAATGTATGACATCATTGTTAATGAGAGAGCTGTCAAAAAGGGATGTTTGCTCGCTCGAATTTTGTAACATGTTGTTGCCTATAACATGTTGCGTATTGGTATACAATGAAAAAATTTTGATTAATGCAGTCAATCAAGTTAGAATTAAAGGCGGGGATAGAATTTCATTAAAACAGGCAATTTGGGTAAGGGTTAAGGAGGCAAATCATTGTGATCAATCTAAAGTTCCCGTCTAATTTTTGTTTTACAAAGGTTAAAGGTTCACGAAGATCTAGGACAATTGTCGTACCTACCAGCCAGTCTGATAAACGAATTTAAAAGAGCAAATAAAACAAAATCACTTATATCTTATACCACTCAAGATAAATGATCGTATCAAAAAAACTTTGTATGCTACATATCGACTTTGCTAATTTCTCAGTCGAAATTCATATTTTTAGCACTTAATCAAGCTAACAAGATGGGGGCGGTCCCTTAACAATTTTATGAGCTGAATCTTTCCATTTGATTAATAACTCAAAGAAATAATCGTTGAAAAACGTTGAAACTACCTATTATGCCTTGTACTACTTGCAGTCCATAGTGGGGAAGTGCTTGTACCAATTTAGTATCAGTTATGAGGTTGTTCAGACCCGCCTTTTTATTATAAGTACACTATATGTATATTGAATCAGCGGTTTTCTGGTGGTAGTAGGTACCTTTTATTTTTTTTTTGTTTTTTTTTTTTTTGTTTTTTAATGAACATAGTTAGGGTGGTCCCTCATAAAATTATATTAATTAACACAGTTGTTTCTGGTACACTGTGAGAGTCAAAATAAAGTAAACAGCATATAGTGTCGTCAATAAGGTTTTACTATACAGGGTGTCTGTCGGGAATTTATACTACTTTGTTTTGCCACCATTTTGGTAAACATTAGTCTTGACAGTTCATATTTGGCTGTCGTGAAGTAGATATGTGGCAAATTTATTATGGAAAACTATTCGATTAATCGTTAAAACATTTTATCAAAATCAATCATCGCTTACTGTGACGATGAGAAAGTTACATGACATTTTTGGGAGAAACAACATGCCAATAAGACGCACTATTTATTTTCAAAGAAAGAGGGTCTGTAGCTCATAGGGTCAAGCATGGACCACAGCGTACAGCAAGACCGGCTGAAAACATTACTGCTGCCGAAGAAAGTATTCAAACCAATCTATCAACCTCAATTCGACACCGTGATCAGGAGCTTGGTCTTCAAAGAACAACATTGGCCACAATTTTGCACAAGGATTTGCATTTGTTTCCATTTAAGATTCAGTTGATACAAGAGCTTCTTCCACAAAACCATTTACGCCGCCGTACATATGCCAATAGGATGTTACAGGTTACCCATGACAACCCCGTTTTTCATAAAAAAATCATAATGAGTGACGAGGCACGTTTTCATTTGAATGGTGGATATGTGAAAAAAAAAGTATAGTCGGTTCTGGGCAATGGAAAACTCTTAAATTATTCATCAGTCACTTTTTCATCCATTAAATGTGACAGTCTGGTGTGCAATTTGGTCAGAAGGAATCATTAGAGGACTTTACTTCTTTCAAACTGAAAACGGCGTAACGGTAATGGTTTATCTGATATTGTAATTCATACACAATTGCCGACATTAAATAAAACATTTATCATTATAAAATCCATTCTCTTTCATTTAGACTAAAATTATAGACAAACAAAGTTGTATACTTTCCCGACGGATACCCTGTATTTACACAAATAATGCTCTATAATAGTACTGCAAATTCATAGGTAATCAAATTAGAATTGAATTCATTAAAACAATAGGCAAAAATAAGGCAGACCAGGAAATAATTCACCAATTTTACATATCAAAATAAAGTAAACAGTTTGTTTTTGAATAAAAACTAAATGTTTGTCTCTTGTCCTTTTGCCGTTATCACAGTCGCTGATCTACCAGGCATCGAGTCCTCAAGTTTTGTTTTGTTTTTTTTTTTTTTCTGTGAATTCAAATGCAATTTTGCCCCATCCGCCCTGCATTGCCGCCTTTAGATCATCCCTGCAAGATATTTCCTTTCTCTAATATTTTTGTTCTCACAGCCGTTCTCACAGGCACTCAATTGGATTAAGGTCGACCGCGGCGAATGATATATAATTTTTCATTTCATTTCATTTTGGGAGCACGATAGATCAAACTCTCCCTCACAATTTTGGTGAAATGAAATGAGTGAAACATCCAGTTCTGTAATAAGACCAATATCTACATATACTAAGGGTTACATTATTCTTGGATATGTTGAGATAATTATTTGCTCAACAAACACAAGATTGCAGATGCCGCCATATATCCATAGACCATTTAGGAGCCACCACCATTCTTTATTGTTTCATTAGCACATTTTTCCTTAAAGGTTTTGTTCTTATCTCTCCATATTTCTGGAAGTTTTTTCAATACCAAGTATTTCAAATTTACTTTTGTTAGTGGAAAGAATGTTTTCTCGAATGTTTGAAGACTCCTTTAAATATTTTTTTTAGCAAAATTCATGCGTTCATTCATAGTTGACTTTTATATAAGGCTTTTAACATGGAATTCTGCCATGTAAGCTGTTTTGGTGTAATGATTTGCTAATGGTAGCACCATTTAATTCTAGTTATTTTTACAGCACTAGAGGATATATTTTACTTCTCGAAGCTGTAGCTCTTATTTCTGTACCTGTTAGACTCTTTGATTGCCCTGCTCTTGGCAAATTCTTCACTGTATTGTATTTGGCTTGTTTGTCTATAATTTTTTTTCTATTGTACAATGATTTCTTCCAACAATTTTATTTATTTCAAGAAAGGGTTCGCCCCGTTTATGTAGATCTGTTACGATTTCAGCAATCTCAATTGAAGTTTTTCTTTCCATTGTAAATTTTTAGGTATTCTACGTTGTAAGTTATTCCTTTATGTTGATAAATTTAGGCTTTATTACCCATTTGATACTACATGCAAACAAATATAGGGTGATTTTTTAAGATTTAAGTTTTTCAGGTTAGCAGCACTTGTTGGTAATGGCGTCCAAACGTCATCTGTCAAAGTGAAAGTGTACAGTATACTTTGCCATTTCATCATGGAATGACGAATGACCTACCACAACGTCTAATTTTTGGTGGATGAGCCTTATAAAAGCTGAATGAAAAGCCGCTGTTTTATCGAAAAATTGTATTCAGCGAAGAGGCTTATTTCTTGCTGAACGGAGGGAGCAGTTTATCTCTCGATTTGACCCTGTGAGTTGGCCCCTAAGATCTTGCGATTTAACGCCTCTTGATTATTTCTTGTGTGGTTATGTCAAGTCGTTAGTCTATTTGGACAAACCGAACACTATTAAAGTCTTATAGGATAACATAACACGCGTTATTCGTGGAATACAGGCCGAAATGCTCGAAAAAGTGACGAAAAATTGGACCTCCCGAATGGACATTTTGAGACGGACCCGCAGACAACGTTTACATGAAATTATCTTTAAAAATTAAATGGCAAAGACCAATTTATCGATTCCAATAAAAAAATTTAATATATGATACAAATTTGAGTGTTTTATTCGATTTTTAAAAAAACTACGATTAAAAAATCACTATTTATTAAGGAGTTACGACCAATTTCACTGTTTGAAGTTTTTTCGTTGTTTTTTTTTTGTTCGTTTTTAACTATTGTGTTAATAAATTTTAATTAATTTAATTAATTAATTGATGTCATTATTTTGCCGCTTACAGTCTGTACGATACCAGCATAAATCTCTTTTAATTAACGAATGGTAAAAGTTATTGAAATCATGAAAAATGGCCATCATTCTAGAGGTGGATTCTATCCTTGTATAAGCCTGCTTTTTACTACTGACCCAATGGTGCCCAGTTTCGAACTCTATCTGGTTAAGAATATGCGATGTCCTCGTGGAAAATGTTAGTCTCCTAGGTAGCGAAAGATAAATTAGTGAGAGATTTTGAAGCATGGATTGAGCGCATCTATTTTGAGTGCACCGACGTGGTTAAAAAAGAAAAAGGTATACAAAAAACTTAGAAAAAATTAACGTTAAAAGCCTGATAAGAAAAATATGTAGCAGCATATAATAAATCGATAATTGTTCCGAGTAGTCACATGCTCCTAAGCTTCCGAAGGAGCTTTCTGATAGACTTATTATTGGTCTTAGAATAAACCATTCTGGTAAACTATACTAATAAGCTGTTAAAAACCAAAACTAAACTGTATCGCAAAAAGTGTGAAATTAGTGTTCGTTATTACAAATTTCGATTTTAGAAGTCCTATTTGTATGTCACACATCAAATATCAACAATTGTCAAGTGCAAAGTACGTCTTCTACGGAAATAGTAAATAGAAATTTCAAAGTCATTCAATTCAGTGCTACATAATATAATAGATTATTGAGGCTAAAAGAAATCTCCGAAGCTACTGCAACCTGTTATGATCATATACAATTTCTATACCAAAGTCTGACTTATAAAGTACTCATAAAAAAAATATGAACCGATTTTTCAAACATATGTAGTCTTATAAAAGTTTAACTCAAAAGTTTATTTTTCCCACAACAGCGAACGAAATCATATGCATGCGAGTTAACATTTGATGTCATTAAAAAAATGTATTTATAATAAAAAGCGGAAGTGTTTGAAACAAGAGTACAAATAGTAAACAATGCTTTATATTTACGTTTGAATGAAATTGATCTTTGTAGCAAAACTGGATTTTCTGTTTCGATTTTGATCAACAATCAAGCACAATTCAGATCCAGAAATCGATGAATTGATTGATGTCAATTAAACTAACACAACGATTAATGGAGTGGAAATGTTCAGACTTAATACTCTCCAAATATTTCATTGACCACAAATTATTTAAACAAAAATAAATTCCGTCTACAAAAAAATTTTAACACTAAAAGATATGTTTTTTCAACTGGCATATAACGTTGGAGTAAATATAATTCATTCTATTTCAATTCGATCTAGATGTAGCAATCTGTGTGTTGATACGAGTGCGGTCCCAGAACTAGCCGGTCTGACGTATAGGTGGTGCCAATAGTTTGAAAAAAAAAATTATTTTGATGAACAATACCAACTTTATATAACATATTTGTTAAGTTTCTGGGCGGCATGTTGTATAGTATTGCTATTTAAGTCATCAAAAATAAACGATCCCAGTAAATTTGTAAACATTGGAAAAATTGGTCGCCGTTATGTAATTCAATATTTCTATTGGAAAGATCTCTCACCAACCAATATTAAAGCCGAGCTAGATTGTACTTTGAGCGAGCCTGTTCCTCCATTTACGATTGCAAAATATTGGATAGCAGAGGTTAAACGAAGCTGTACGAGCTGTCAAGACGAACACCGTAGTGGTCGACTAATTGAGGTTTCCACCCCAAATGGTATTGGATGATCGTCGGTTGAAGGTGCGTGAGTTAGCTGCTATGCATCGTATACTGAAGATGAAAAAGCTGTTCGTATATGGGTGCCGTGCTTGCTTTCAATAGGGCAAAAACAGCGTCGTGAAGACGTTTCACTAAATGTTTTATACAGGGTGGAGTTTTAGTCGCTATGAATCACTTCGACGAGAAGCGTCGCGCATTTTGCGTCCGCGCATTTTACGAGAACTCTCGTTCATATATTGCTACTAGGCGACTACATTGTGCTGAATATGGACTACGGCGAATTAATAAAGCTCCGAGTGCTAATTTAATTAAAATATGGGTAAAGCGTTTTGAAGAGACCGGTTCAACATTTAAACCACAAGCAAATGGTCGCGAAAGAACATCTTGGACCGAAGACAATGATGAGAGAGTTATGGAGTCAGTACGAGGAAATCCACAAATGTAGACTCGCAAGAGATCGTCTGTTCTACAATTATCGCGATGAAGTTTGCAACGAATTTTAACATTGGATCTTAAACTGCATCTATATGAGCTGCAATTACCACAAGAATTGAAAGAGTTTGACTTCATTGAAAGTTCAAGAATAGTGAATTCCAGAACTTGATTCCAACAAGATGGAACTACCTGTCACACATCAAATGACTCCGTGGCGGTGGTGAAGCAGATGTTCCCTGGCAGACTGATTTCGAAAAGAGGAGATATCCCATGGCCCCCACGTAGTCCAGACTCAAACACAAAGTCTACAGTAATAATCCAAGAAACATCGTTCAGTTCAAGGAGAATATCCGTGGTGAAATGGCAGCCATTACACCAGTATTACTGAAGAAAGTTATCAATAATTTTCGTTTGCGGTTAGAGGAGTGCCGTCGTAGAGAGGGTCACCATTTAGATGATGTTATTTTTAAAAAATAAACTCCATTTATTACTCCACAATGCCTTAGATTTATTTTAACCATACCTTTTGTATTTATTTTTTAATCTATTTTTTAAATATGCACGTTCTATTGCACCACCCTGTATTTGGTGATATTTCAACGCAATAAAACGAAATTTTTGAACTAATTTATACCCATGCATGTACTTCACGTCTGAGACTAAGGAACAGTCAAAGCAGTGAACTGGAATGAGAGAATCGTGTCTAAAAAAGGCGAAGACAGCACCACCTGCAGGCAAGGTCATGGCGCCTATTATCGTCAGAAAGTAAAAACCATCAAAGTCGAATATTATGCTAATTTATTGCAGCGTTTAGGTGATTAAAATATGGAAAAAAGTCGCATTTAGTGAAAAAGACACTTTTTCGATGACCGAAATTAATGAATTAAAGTTTGAATTGCTTCATCACGCACCTTAATCCCCAGATTTAGCTCTCTGGGAATGTTTTTGATTTCATAATAGAAAAAATGACTCGGTGGTAAAAGACTTGCCAACAATGAATAAGTGGAGTCTGCGGTTGATGTCTATTTTAAGGAGTTTGATAGTTTTCACTATAAACAGGATATAGAAGCTATTGAATAAAGCTGGAAAAAGTGTATTGAACTAAAAGGAGATTATGTTGAAAAATGAAGAAAGTGTTTCCTAACTTTTTTGTGTCTTCTTTGTTAGGTCATCTAGTTGCTGAAGTGTCCTTGTAGCATTGACATGTTTGATATTTAAAATTACATATAAAATTGGGCGAGCCTTAATATTTTATACCGTTTAAGGCAATTGCTAATATTTTGCAAGCGTTCCCCATACCGTTTTGTATCTTTATTTAAATTTTGGAAATGTTGGCACGAATCTAGGAATTTATTTATAATTTTATCAACATTACTTCACTATTTAACCAACTTTTCTTCTTTGTACCACAGACTAACGTGCAGCTCTTGCTATTGTATTCATTTTTGAGGGGAAGGAGTACGTCTGTTTAGAACCATTGCAATTCTACTTCAGAAATTGTATAAAAATCTAATTTCCTATTAAAAACTTTCCAAATTATGTAGTTTTTTTCCTCGTTTAACAAATTTATTCAGATACCTTTCAGAAAGAAAAAAAACAAAATGGTAGCAATTTTAGTTAAGCTATTAACCTTATTCGACTTTTAGGTTAAGAATCATCTCTAATTTAATATGGAGACAACATCAATTTATATTAAGCATTTCCTTTAAGTTTAAGAAATACGGAGAAAAATTACAAGCGCAATGTTATAGTGGGTCAATACTGGCCATAAAATTCTCTACATTATCAGATCTGAGAAAGTTCTTTTAAAAACATTAGCCGCGAACGTAACCAGATATAAGAAAGTATATAAGAAGAAGAAAATGTGCAGATATAAGATAAGATGTAGTGAACAATAAGGGAAAATTCATACATAAAATATTTCCTACAGAAGCGATAAAATCAAGCTTGCAAAGTCGCCATATCGAAGAAAACAGTGGATTTGAGAAACAATTATATTTAGCTTGAGCGGACATTTTAATGAATTAAAGACTGACTTAATCCATTTCTGATGAGGTAAGCGTGTGATTAAAACAACATTTATATGTAAAGTCCAGTTAAATCTCAACGACTTTGAGAAACAATTTTTATCAATTTGGACTACTATTTTATATGAAAACAATATCAAAATATCAATATCATTTTTTTTTTGTTTTTTTTTTTTGTTTATCTTTTTATGCCATTTTTTTAATGTAATCGACCAAGTTTGTGTTAAATTGTGAAAAAGTAAAATGTTTAATAACTTCTTAAAATAGACGACCTGTTAGGAATGCAAATGTTAAGTATAATTTCTTATACATTTTTTTCAATTCGGAAAAATTTAAATATAGAAAAAATAAAAATATCCAAATTTTAATTTCCAAAAATTTTAAACAAATTGTAATTAACAAAAGTACGGCGTATTAACAATAATCTTTGTGGTCAATTAAAGGATATCTTGAAATTATAATTCTATTTTAGTAGACTTCTACAGACTTTTTTTTGGGGGGACATTTAAAGGCTTACCTTTGAGCAAGCATTCATAAAACAGAATACTGAAGAAGAAGTGCCAAAACGCTGCCAGGAGTAAATGGAAAAATAATAAAAATGATCTAAAAGGACAGCAAATGAGAATAGAAGTATTTTCTATTCTTTATGATTATCATAAGAAAAATTTGTCTTACTTCTAGTTCATTTTTAAGAACTAAGTTTATTATTGGTTGGTCCAAGTACTTTTCCTTCGATCAGAAACACATCATCGTTATTAAACAAAGAATACTTCCAATCAAATTTATCTACTACTATAAAATGTTATGCGCTGTTGAATTCACAAAACTTAAGTTAAACATTGATTAGCTAATCTCTTCATTGATATTTGCAATTAAGTTCAATTCGATTGTTAATCGATTTCACCTCAACACAAGTTAAGCAAATACACATAATTTCATGTCTTCATACTATGCAAAATATTATCAAGTTCAAGTGCAATTATTGTTTTTAACCTAAAAATTATCTTCGATGTGATGAATTCGTGTCTTTGTTACGTTTTATTATTTGATTCGCAATAAATGCTTTATTTTCCCATAATTTCAATATACTTAAATTAATGTCGAGAAAGGAATTATTAAATACAATTAACGATACACAATTTATCATTTTGAGATGGAAGAAAACATTAAAATCGAAAAACGCAAAATGCGAAGTAAAGTGGTTATGATACACATTATTATTATCAAGACTTCCACACGAGCAACCATAGTAAAGGCCAACATAGCACCTAATCGTGAATATGCTTAGAATATAGCAAGTTATCAATAATAAGAAGACTTAAAATGCAAATATGTTTTTATCAGCAGTGTACCGGTACAGTATCATTCATCATCAACTGAATAAAAATTAAATTAGATAAACACATCATGATTTATTAAGGTTTCTCGCGGTATCTTTGTTAGAATTTGCCGTTAGAAATGCACTAACGGAAGTGTTTCTTGTCTAAAAACCTATTTGATGCCACGCGTGTTATGATCAAATTATAGTATTTCAGTCCGTTTTGTTATGGCAATGAGTCAGTTTTGGTAAAAGAACGCGTGGTCGGAAGAAAAGTGACAGTAAGCAAGTCTGATTTACGTTATTATTGTATTGTCATATTTATACCGTCACTTACCTGACAATTCCCACAAAAAATAATAAACGTCATAGATTAAATCAAATGAAGACAACCAGAAGAGGTATCAGTATCAATAATTTAGGATATCGATTTTTCAGTTTAAGATTTATGTATTGTATAGCGTTTTCTATTTATCTTAAATCTTTAAAATACATTGCTTTCGATTTCATTCATATGCGATTTTCCATTCATAATGTTTGTGTCTTAAGTCTTTCTTTTCATAATAGCCTACTACGAACTGTATATTGTAAAGGTGGATTTGGTAACATATTTTGTTTAAGTGTTTCGCATAACTTAATTATTAAATCATTTTTCAAATCTGCTGATTAACAAAATTGTAATTTTATCAAAAATACTCTTGAATTTATATTTTCTCTCATTTCAAGTACACTCAACCATGTCTGAAATTAGATTTGTAGCAAGGTTAAATTGCCATATAACAAGTACTTCAATATCAAATGAAACAAGTTTGGTAAATTTAATTCATACGAAATAATATTAGAAAGTCATCCTACTGATGCCATACAGCTGAAGATGTCAATCAAAAATGTTCTATAAAACGAACACGATCAAGACGAGTGCGTCGTTCTTAATTGCTTTCATGAGGTATGAGGAAGTTTCATAATAATTAAAAAATATCATTCTTAATTCACAAAAATAATTTGAAAACTATATCAAACAAAATTGAACTCAAATCAGTTTATGGTGATGTAATGCCATGAATTTAATAAAAAATATTGTAAACATTTTCTGGCGTGCCTTTTTTGGCGATTAGAACTCCATCTGGTGTTCGTTGTACTTACATGAAAAGTGAAAATTTTACACTAAAGTTATGCTGGAGAAATTGTATATTGAGATACCAACAACTGTAACGTGAAACACAGCAATTGGATGATGAAAAGGTTAGGGGACAGAGATAATGGAAAATTGGCTTTATTTTGAAAACTCCTAGCAATCTTAAGTGCAAAATGGAACGGATTTTTTCCAATTAGTTATGTGGTGACGGAAATTTTGTATGAGTGCTGTCTTCCTCTTTCGTTTGCCGAAAAAATTAACTTTATCTTAATAAATATTAGAATGACAACGGTATTAGAAATGAGTCTGTTGCGTAGAAGGCAATAATAGGAAATACTAAAGTTGATATTGCTCTTACTCTTATAAATGCTTTCAAGTTCTTAGTAAATGTATTTCTGCGAAAAAAAAGAGCACAACAAAATGTAAGACACTTTGTATAATTTCTGGGATGCTCTAATAAATATAAAGAAGATCAAGAAGATAAGAGGAATTAATCTTATTCCATGGAATAAAATCATTTGCCATCACATGGAAGTTTGGTGTTTCTTTGTTTCTTATAGTGCAGGACACTGGATTAATCATTTTTTTTTTTTTGCTGAATGTCCTTTAAAATTCAATGAAGTAGTTCAACTAACACATCAATATTTTCCATCTTAATCTCTCGATGTGATCACTTTTAGTGTTGAAATTCATTCGATTTCTTAGGTTAGGTTAGGTCAATGTGGCTGTCTGAATAGACAGCCTCACTTAGACTGTATGTCTCAGTTTCCCCCGTTGAACCAACCTGAGCGCCTCAAGATACTCTTAAGTCGGATAATATCTACATCATCCAGATCTCTTAGGTCCCTAAAGAAATATGAACCCATTGTTAATCCTCGATTGTTCGCCAGGACGGGGCAATTGCAGAGAAGATGTTCTATTGACTCCTCCTCCTCTTCATCACCACAGCTCCTGCAGAAGTCACTAGTCGCAACCCTCAATCACACTGCATGTCTTCCTATCAAACAGCGTCCCGTCATGACGGACACAAGCAATGAGACGTCGGGTCTTGATAGCATTAGCAACATGTGTGAACGCTTCAGGTCTAGGCGAGGCCACATCTGTCTGGATTGATTACAGCCTCGGGCAGACTACCCACCTACCATTTGCTACTAAAATCGCTCTATTTTGCAGAAGAAGCTTGCAAGTGGCCAGAGCCATGCCCACGGACACCAATTCGGCTGGAGTGCTGAGCCATTTCGTTAAGAGATCTGCGGCAATTAAGAGCGGATGTTGATTTCAGGAGGACAGAACAGAGAGATTTAATGGCAGCTTGACTGTCAGAAAATATGTTAATCCCCACTGTTGTGAGTACGTTATATCTCAACCATTTCGCTGCTTCCCTAATGGCCAAAATTTCGGACTGCTAGACACTACAGTGATCAGATAGCCTTCTTGCTATACTTAGCCCTAGGTCTTTGGAATAGACCCGGAAACCTACCTGATCATTTAATCGATTTCTTAAGTGAAACAAAAACTGCTGAATCGTGTAGAATTACATTATGCATTGGCACTGATCAATTTTACACGTTAAGTTCCCACCATACCACTTGAGCATAAAATCGGACAAGTAAAAATTATGATATTGATAGAAATTATCAAACAAAATGAAACAGATGAACATTACACCAACTGCGCTGGACAAATGATGCAACCCTTCTTTTATGCGTAAACAAAAGTACCATTTCACAGCTTTGGAATTTATTAATTAACATGTTTTTCCATCGATACTCATTTGTAATGTGTTAATTATTTTAAAAACTATAATTTTCTTCGCCAAGACTACATAACATAATATAACATACCATGATAATAGTTGAGGGTTATTATATTGTTCACCATGTTAACCATCCGTCAAGCCAATAATTTTCTATTAAAACGATATTTTAATGGATATTTTATGGTCTTTTCATATCATTTTATTATTGATGCTCAATCAATTCGTAAGTCATTGGTCTCATATTCGAAGCAAATTAAATATTGAATTTCCATCATGTATTGTTTGCTACATGGTCTTTCCGCGCATGAAATCCAAGCGAACATATTTAAATAATTGAAAATGGATTTTATGACCGGAAGCTTTGAGACAAACCACATCATTGCTGTTCTTTATAAATGTATGAGTGTAAAGAGGAATATTCAAAAATTTGCAACAGTCATTCGATGTCGATGTTTAATGACAAAAATACGAAACTCCTTCTACTAAGCTCTGCGCACAAGCTCCGATTATTATCCAGTTTAAGCGAATACACTCAAATGCAAAACTTCAAAGTTCGATGAATAGAAGAAGGAAATGCTCATTCATTATACCAAAATAACGTTCAAAGACCAATAATAAAGGGTGTCCGAACAAGAATGCAAAATTTAAATTTGGCGCCATTCGAAGTGTCATTGTTTGGCATTTGAACAATTGTTTTTGTTTGCTAGTAGAAGGTACGAGGGTAGTAAAAATGGAGCGCCACACGAATGAATAACGCATTCTCATTGTGAAATTGTTTTACCAAAATGGTGAAAGTTTTCCGGCTACAGTTCGCAAATTGCGATCAATTTGGGCTCACAATAATGCTCCAAAAGAGTCAACTGTAAAGAGATTAATGGATAAATTTGCCAAAACCAGATCCGTTAGTGATGTAAAGACAACAACGCGCCTTCGACCAGGTCGATCGACCGAAAATGTCGCAGCTGTACGTGATGATGTCGCTCAAACTCCATCCACCTCAATTCAACACCGAGCTCAGCAAATTGGTGTCTTTAAATCCACTATGCAGCGAATTTTGACAAAAGATTTGCATTTTCATGCATACAAAGTTCAATTGACTCAGGAACTGAAGCCAGCTGACCATGGACAGCGAAGGGAGTTCGTTAATTGGGTATTGGAGAGACAACATGAAAATGCTGATTTTGCCGATAAAATCATCTTCAGTGACGAGGCCCATTTCCATCTTGATGGCTTCGTCAATAGAATTGTCGCATTTGAGGTGAGGAAAATCAGTCAGTATAATAGTTTTGACATTTTGACAATTTTCTGAGTGTCAGTATTCACGAATATGAAGACGACACCTTTGGAAGACATAACCAAGTCAAAATTATTAGAATCTATTATTAATCTACGATACTGACGATTAAAGCATCATCAATGTTTTATTTATTTTTTGTTTTTTGCTTGTTGTTTTTTTGTGATTTTCACATTAGTAACAATAAACACTCTATTTTATGATGTTACCTTTTAACGTATAGTTTGAATACGGCTACATATGTGTTCACAGAACTGACCTCCTTACGACAGAGTAGATCATTATATGCCCAAGGCCCTACGTGAGTTGTAAAACACACTCATCTGATGTGAGAAAATCTTCCACGATATCGACTAAATTTCAGAGACAATCGTTAACTTTTATTACATATATAAACTGCATAACTCTTCACTATAAGTCAGTTGCATAATTAAGAAATAAAAATAAAAAATATAATTTCTGTTCGATAGAGAAAATGGTGATCCGTATTGTTTTGGAAAATCGACTACTGTAGTTTTTTTAGACCATAAAAGTGTTGCCTTTTGTTTATTAATAAATTTATTTGTTAAGTCTTTGCTCCTTTTAAAGACTAATATATAGTATTTCCATATGTGTAATATTAGTTAGAAATCTAGTGCAAGTTTATTATAAAATAATATTTTTCTAAGCGGAAATGAGAGAACGAAGGAAAACTAAAGTTTCAAATATCTTGTAATTCATTCATTACTCCTTTAGTTCTTTCGTTAAGTATTTTTTTTTATAAATTAATCGATCTAAGCGGTGAATACAATGCGAATTAATTAAATTAATAAAAACATTTCCAATTTATTTTCCTTTTCAAAACACCAAAAATAATAATAATCGGAAAACGACAATTTTTGCATACTTCGCTTTACTAATGTATAAATGCGCCAGTAGTTTAAAAAAATTTGTTTTAGTAAAAAGTGATAATTTAATCAAATATATGTTTTGCGTTTCAAGGTGCCACATTGTTTAGATTTTTTGAACGATCTCAGTGAATTTGTAAACATGGAAATAATTGTAATTCAATATTTCCATTCAAAAGGAAATCTAATCCAGCCAATATTAAAGCCAAGTGAGTTTCTGCTCCAGAAAGGTCTGCTCCTTCGTTCCGACTGTAAAACATTGGGTAGCAGAGTTTATATGAGGCCGTACTAGCTGCCAAGACAGAAACCGTAGTGGCCGACGAATTAAAGTGTCCATGCAAGACACAGTTCAGAAAATGACAAAAGTGGTATAAGAGCTAGCTGTAGCTAGAGCTATCTGAAATGATGGATATTTCAAAAAGTGATATACATCATATATTCTTCAAAGATTTGAAAATGTGTAAGCTGTGTGCAAGATGGGTGCCGCGCTCACTTTCAATAGGCTAAAAATACCGTCGTAAAGATGCTTTTGGTACAGGTTTGAGTTTCTGGCGATGTTTCACGGTAATAAAACTGAATTTTTCAGTCAATGGGTCCACCATTTCACACCTGAGACAAAGGAACAGTCAAAGAAGTACAGGCAAGATCATGGCATCTGTTTTTTGGAATGCGCATGAGATTATTTTTATTGATCATCTTCAGAAAGGAAAAACCATTAACAGCGAATATTATGCTAATTTTTTGCAGCGTTTAAGTGATAAAAAAAATGAGGAAAAAAGATAATTGCCCAGTTCACACACTATTGTTCAGTTCACTACTATTGCGGTGACCAAAATTAATGAACTTAAGTTTGAAGTGCTTCATCCCGCACCGCGTTCGCCAGATTTATCTCCCTCGGCCTCTTTTCTATTCTCAAATTTGAAAAAATGGTTCAGTTTAAAAATCAACAATGAATAGGTGAAGTCTTCGGTTGTTGGCTATTTTAAGGAGATTAAGAGTTCTTATTGTATAATGGATGTAAAAACGATTGAATATCGCTGGAAAAATATATAGAGATAAAAGCAAAATAAGAGCAATTTTTCCCAACTTTTGAGTATCTTCTTTGTTAAGCCGACTAGTTTTGGGACCGCCCTCGTATGTAAGCCAAATCGTAGCCTAGAACAGCTTTTGGATTTTTTTCATTCCTATCTAAATTACTCTTGAGATACATAAAACAAAGATGTAATACAACAAAGTCTTTAAAATTTTTAATGTTCTTTTCAATAAATTTCAAAACATCGTTCCTAGGAAATAATGCAGTCAATATGGCCTATTAAGAACAACATCTGCAATGGAGTATTGGTATATAAATAGATTACGAGCATATAGTGGGGAGCAGCATAGCTGTATATTCAATGCAGGGTTATTGCTATTTCACAACACGTTTGAGACTAGGAAATCTATCTGGTATAAAATAGGAAGAAACAAAAGTAGAACATCCGCAAATAGCTTTAAAACATTCAAAACGGACAGCTATTTACGGAACTACGAATAATCAGGTGAAACATTTTATAAAAACCAATGCAGAAATTTCAGTCAGGTATATAAAACCTTAACCTAATGTCCTCTTGCCTTGGGGCAAAAATGTAAAAGATGCCAGAAGTGGTATAGTAAATCTCTAGGTTCTTATCAAAAAACACTCTTAAATAAAGCATAGAACTCTCTGAAATCTTCCGCGTAAGTGTTTCAAATGGACCACGAATATTTCCTATATCGGCCTGTTTGTAAGTGTCTTTGCGTAGGGGTGTGGCGGTTCCCTCCATAAGTGCGGCATTGCTATCCTCTTTTATTCTCAGAATGCAAAATACGAGTATGTGCTAAATTTGCCTGAATTCAATACAACTGCTCGAAAGATATAAATCTAAGAATATTTGTATGGGAGATGTCAGAAAAGGCATTGTTTCCATGTTCTTGCAGATTGCTAATTAGAAATAGCAGAGGAAAAAATGGAGTTTCAAAAACCGACTAATTTGTATTGCAGCTATTAGGAGTGGTAAGCGGTGTGATCAAAAAACAACCGTTATTGCCAATTTTTTCAAAAAGTATTTATTTATTCATCAATAACTATCTTGTCCCCTTCAAAGTAATCCATCCCCTCAGATATAATACACCTATGCCAGCGTTTTTTCCAATCCTCGAAACACTTCTGAAACGCGCTTTCTGGTATCGCCAACAGCCCCCGTGTCGATTTTTCTTTTATCTCCTCAATCATAGCAAAACGCTTTCCTTTCATCAGTGTCTTCAGTTTTGGGAAGAGGAAAAAGTCAGCGGGGGCCAAGTCCGCTGAATAAGGTGGTTGAGGCATGATTGCGGTTTTGTTTTTGGCCAAAAACTCACGCACAAGCATCGATGTGTGAGCTGGTGCGTTATCATGGTGCAAAATCCATGATTGGTTTTTCCACAATTCTGTGTGTTTCTGACGAACTGCTTAGAGCAAACGACGCATAACTTCAAGATAGTATTCCTTATTGACCGTACGACCTTGTGGCAAGTATTCATGATGCACCACGCCATTGCAATCGAAGAAAACAGTGAGCGAAACCTTCACATTTGACCGAACTTGACGTGCTTTCTTCGGTCTTGGCTCTTCTGGACGCTTGCATTGGGATGATTGGGCTTTGGTTTCTATGTCATAGCCATACACTCATGATTCGTCATTAGTTATGACTTTTATGAGGAAATCTGAATCGTCATTGACGATGTTCAACAGCTCCTGAGCGATGTCCATGCGACGTTGCTTTTGCTCAAAATTTAGCAATTTTGGAACAATCTAAGCTGCCACACACTTCATGCCCAAAATTTCCGAAAAGATTACATGGCATGAAGCAACCTATATGCCGACATCCTCAGCAACTTCTCTAATTGTGATTCGATGAAGGTCCATAATAATTTTCTTTACTTTCTCAACATTTTCATCAGTTGTTAATGTGCTGGTGCGTCCAGAGGGAGCGTTGTCGTTCACATCTTCTTGACTTTCTGTGAAGAGCTTGTACCATTTTTTTTGACACCGCCAATATTTCAAGTATTTTTGAGCACTTAATTCCATTTTTTACACAAAATTTGATGCAACTTCGCTGATCCATTTTTTCCGATAGCAGAAAATCGCCGAATACGCAAAACACTTGTCTTATTTATGCCTGTCACAAACAAACTAAACAAAACTAAACTAAAATCTTCGAGACGAGTTCACCAACATAAAAAAAAAATATACGAAAAATAGTCGAATGTACGTAGCCCGTGAAATTTGGAAATTCACCTTATTTTTTGAACACACCTCGTATGTTGTACGTCAACCTTATTCATTTAGCTATTGGAAATGGGTATTTTTTTCAGTATTAACATCCGCGCACAAAATGAGAGCAGTCTTTTACAAAATGAATGAATTTTGGAAATTTTGGAAATGAAATTTGCTTCTTTCCAATATTTACAAATGGCTATCAATTAACAAATAAATAGTATAGCAACATTTTTGAAAACCCTTGAAAATTGAACATTCTTTAGTCCGTTCATTTCATTTTGAACCTAGTCCATATATATATTTGGTATATATTTGTGCCATATTTCAAGCATTCTGATCTCTATCGTGCTTTCAACAGATATGTCGGCTTACTTGAATTGACATACATTTTTCCCACGACCAGAAATATCATATATGCTCTCAGATGAGTATTCCTACTAGTTCCTGGTCTCCATCCTAACTATCGACTATTTGAAAGTCGTTTGCAAATCTGGAAATTGTGTACATATAAAAGCCGAACGATATAAATCGAAAACATATAGAAAATATATAAAAAATGTTAGCATGCGGCTCCATCTTTATATGCCAAAATGTTATGGAACAATTTTCCTCAGATAACTCCATTGATATTCTTTTAGTCAGTTATATGATTTCATCAGTTCAAAGCATAAGTTAGTGGCCATAATGATAAATACAATACGAAGAATGAAATGAAATTCAAAAATACTATTTTGACTAAAACGTGAGAATTAACTGGGAAAGTTGGCAACCCTTACGGAGTAAACATCAAATATTTTTGCGCTCGTCTTTGCAAATTTTAAATATTAAAAATATATAGATTGCTGTGTTTTTTGCATTGAAAAGACAACATAAATCCGTTCTGCAAATTTCAAAAAAGCCAAAAATTGTGAAGTATGGCAACGAACAGCAGACGTAGTATTAAAAACAATAAAATTATTTGTGCACAATGCAAATTGGTGATAGAAGATAAGGAGGAAAGCATAGAGTGCGATAAGTGCAACAAAAACTTTCATGCTGTTTGTACTGAGTTAGACAAACGTCAATACGAATACTTGGTTAAGCATGAGAATGAAGAGTATGTTTGTCATCTATGTGGTAACAACAATTGTTCGCTGAAAGCAGAACTGAATATAATCAAAACGGAATTGAAAAAACTGGATCAACTCTCTCTCCTGCAAGAAACAATGACTTTTATGTCAAAGCAATTTGATGATATACTAAAGGGAGTAGCAGAAAATAAGAAGAAGTTAGAAGCTGTACAGAAGGAGAATAAGGCGCTTAAAACAGAAATAACTGATTTGAAAAACACAGTCAAATTTTTAAACGATCAGAGAGTAAAGAACGATTGCCTCGTAACTGGTGTAAAGATGAGTGGTGGTGTGTCAGCTGTGGATGCTGTTTTGAAGTTGTCGAGTGATGCTGGTGTTGTAATGTCAGCTGAAACAATTAGTGATGCCTACTATCTGAGAAGGAAAAACGCGTCAAATGGTAAACAGTCAGTAGTAGTTAAACTAAATTCAAAAAAATCTAAAGATCAACTGATGTCTATTAAACCGAAATTGCGGGAAAAAGATGAAACCAAAAACATATATGTTCAAGACTATTTGAGCAGAGAAACAATGAGTTTATGGAACTATGCGAAATCATTAAAAACTGTTGGCTATAGATCAGTTTATGTAGCAAATGGTTCAATTTTTATTAAAAGAAGCGAATTGTCGAAGCCGAGAATAATCAGATGCGCGGAGGAAGTAGACGCATTATTATTGGAAGCAACTAGTCATCAACCGAAAAATAGCCGATCGCAGAGAGTGCATGATGTTGATGACGATTCTGATAATTATTTATCACCCAAATGAAATGTATATTTATCATTTTGAGTAGATATAAATTTTTTTTTCAATTTTTTTTATTTTTATGAATCAATATTTTAAATCTTTTGAAGCATTTACGAATCATTTCAATAATCCAGAACACAATATTTTCAGCATTTTTTCTGTAAATATCAGGAGCATATCTTCGATAACTAAATTTAATCAATTTAAAACATTAATTTCAAAATTTTCACATTTGCCTGCTGTTATAGCAGTTCAGGAAACATGGTTTAATCAAAATCTTGTTCAGATTTATAACATACCGGGATATAAAGCTGTACATTGTTGTAGATCTGATAGCTATGGTGGTACCTCTATTTATGTTAAACATGATATTCCTTTTACAGTGAAACAAATTTCGAATCAAAATTCTATAGATTCAATTAATTTGAGATTGAATGACATAAAATCTAATGGAAAGCATATTACTATAGTTTCATTTTATAAGTCACAAAGATGTAATGCACCATGTTTTATTGATTTCTTGGAAAATTTATTTGTTCGCATTGGCCGTACACCCTGCATATTTGTTGGTGACGCAAACATTGACCTATTGAACGATAATTCATCTGCTGAACTTTTAAACCTTTTATCAAGTTATGATATTGCTAGCTGTCATAATTTAATTACGCGTCCGCAGAGTGGAAAGTGCATTGATCATGTATATAGCAATTTACATAAACCTATGGAAATTGCTTCAACAAAATGTAGTTTATCAGACCATAACATTATTTCTTGTAAGGTTCATATAAAGGTGCACACCAAGGATTTTGTTACAAAAAAATACTTTAAATGTGACTATAATAAAGTAAAAGACCTCATACAGAATGAAATGCAAGACTTGCCATATACTGGTGACCCGTCGGTTGACACATCTGCTTTAATTAGTCGTTTCAAAAATGCTATGGACAGTTCTACAGCTCAAAAAGAACAAGTTACATGTTTGAAAGACCGTATCACTCCTTGGATAAACGGTAATTTACAAAAACTGATAGCATATAAAAAGCTTCTGTTAAAGCAGCGAAGGAAAAAGCCAACCAGAAATATTGACGAAAAATTGAAAAGGATTAGCAATATTATTAAGATAGCTAACAATTGTTCTACAATTACTATGTTGACAATCTGGCCAGTATGAGGAACGATCCTACGAAATCTTGGGCTTTTATTAATGAGACAATTGGAAGAGCATTAGACAAGCAAATCAATGTAAAAAATGTCGATGGTGAATATGTCGCAGATAATGTTCAGAAAGCTGAAATGTTAAATGATTATTTTGTAAATTCAGTCAATGAATTAAAAGGACAAATAATACAAGTCCCTTCGGATACGTGCCATGCCTTTAGAACATTAACAAACTGTAACAGCAGATTTCGAGCCAGAATAACTATACTTGATGAAATGAGAAATGTCATATCTAGCTTAATATCGGGAAAAAGACCGGGTCATGATAACATTTCGACAAAAATTCTAAAGATATGTGTTGATAATGTGACTCCACGTTTGGTTAATATCTTTAATGATATAATTTATACTTCAGTATATCCCGAAATATTAAAAATCCATAAAATTGTACCAATACCTAAGGAGAAAATATCTACCTCCGTTGATAAATTTCGTCCAATATCAATATTGCCAATTATAGACAATGTCTTTGAACATATTTTGCATACACAGCTCTTTACATATTTCCAAGATAACAATTTGTTAAACGATTTTCAATATGGTTTTAGAAAAGGTTGTGGAACAGAGGAGGCAACAATTAATGTACAAAATTTCATATGTAAGTCGTTGGATGATGGGTATAGGGGTGTAGTTGGAGTTTTTTATGATTTGTCAAAAGCGTTTGATCTAATTGATCATGACATCTTACTTCAGAAACTTAGATTTTATGGTGTGCGTGACAAAGAACTTTTTCTCTTAAAAAGCTATTTGACGAAGCGGTTACAATTTGTACAAATTGATAATAGTAAAAGTACTTTAAAACCAGTAGAGCATGGAGTCCCCCAGGGAAGTGTATTGGGTCCCTTGTTATTTTCTTTGTATATAAATGACTTGAAAAATATTGACTTATCAGGTAAAATGTTTGTGTACGCTGATGATATTGCTATTTTTTATCCATATAAATATGAAACGGCTGTGAAGCCTTACATAGAACGGGGAGCAAGTCTATTAATAGAGTATTTGCGTATTAATAAACTTTCCCTTAATCCAAAAAAAAACGAAATTGATAAGATTTAGGCCACATTGTCGGTTCAACGACAACTTTAGTATATACGTAGATGGGGAAAAAATTCCAGAAGTTAATTCAGTTAAATATTTGGGATTATATTTTCAAAGTAATCTTTCTTGGACACTGCATATAGAGTATCTAAAGTCTACAGTATCACCTGCCATAGGTTTATTGTATAAATTTAGAAATAAATTCGATCAAAATACTAAGTTTCTAATATTTCAAGCTTTAGTTCAAAGTCATTATAACTATTTAGCCATTATGTATGGTTATAAAAAGAGTTCTGAATTAAAATCACTCCAACGACAACAGAATAAAGCACTAAAAGCTGTAGCGAACTTGCCAATTTCATATTGTACGCTTTCTCTGTATAGAGATGTTTTTCCAACGGTTTTGCCAGTATATGGTTGTTATAAATTAAAATTGCTAATATATGTTTTCAAATGTTTGCATAGTATTGGCCATCACACGATAAATTTTTCCCGAAATCAGTATATTTTCAATACGAGAAATAATGACAATTTGAGAGTAGCTATGTGTCGATCTGAAACAACAAAACAGCGTATAGAACATTCTGGTAGTAGTCAGTATAATATTTTACCACAACAGCTAAAATCACTAGAAACACTTTCGTTATTTAAATCTTCAATGAAAAGGTATTTATTGCAAAATATTGAAGAGCTTCTGGTATGAATTTTGAGTTAATATTGAAGTATATGCCAAGAAATTAAATTTTTCATAAATATGTTTGTATTCTTGTATTAAACTATTGTTATTATACAAAAAATTTTGATGTAACTATTTAGCCAACTAGCCTCTATAATGACATGTGGCGCTGAGGCGTAATTTGTATGAATTTGTATGATATAATAAATTAAAAAAAAAAAAAAAAAAAAAAGAAACTGCCAGTTTGTTATAACAAGCAATAAAATTAATCTAAAACCTGATCGTAAAACGTGTAAGTATAATAACTCCAACTAATATTATGTGATAGTAACCCCTGTTTAGGGGCACTTTTAGTTTCATTCTCCTAAAACGAATAAAAATATCAACAGAATACCAGTAATTCTCAATCATGCTTAAGTTCTATGCCATTCATATATGTTTTGAACATGTGCAAATTTTTATGGCAACTAAAATCTATCAAGTTGCACGTGAACAAAATTCTAAAATTACTTCCGCCATTTAAGGCGATTGTCACAAAGATTTTGCCGACAAATTCGTATGACTTTTGATTTTTGAGTTGTGGTTTTATTTCCTTTCTAAATTTTCAAAATTTAATTCATACACTCCACAAGCCATAAGGTGATTTATCGATTTCTAATAGATTAAAATTGTTTTTGGTGGTGTTTTTATCTCGTTTTCATCGTTACCGTATTTCTTGTGTCAAAAGTCACAGACTACACGGGGATTTTACGTGAGTCTGGCCGTGAAGGCCTTACCCACGGTGTGCGACACACTGGGCATATTACAATGCGATTGCCAACGCCACCCTGGGATGGTCAAGTAAAACTTGGACTATCTAGGAGAAGGGGCTGACAATGGCGGTAGTACCGATCTCCAGCCAGAGATCGTATGTCAAACGTCACAGAAATAACTTAAAAGAAATAAATAAAAATTTATAGTAAATATTAAAAGCATGGATGGAGAATTTTTTTTGCTAACGCTTTTTGCAGAGTACGCTTTGCGTACAAGCACGTGAGCTATAACATGGACGGTTCCATTCTATGCTGTAGCTTAAAGTAAATTAAAAAGAAATTGTTACAACTGTACCGAAATTCCAGTCAGTTGAACTGAGTCATCTATACCTTCCCCCAAGGGTCAAATGCACTGAATTATGGCACAATAGTGCACTTCGCACCTGAATGAAAGATCCAGAAATATATGAATTAAATTAAGCTTTATTTTTATTACATTCTATTAAACATTATGTTAAATGCTATTGACGAAAACTTAAGTTACTGCAATCTAAGCATTAGGGTTTCGAGAGGAAAAATTAAACTTCAATAAGTACCCAGCAAAATAAGTGCCTCCTCGGAAGCTTCTTCGCATTTTCATGAGAGGTGTTATAGCAAAGAAAAAACAGTCATTTTTGTGTAATTTTTCATTTGACTAATAAAATTTTTATTATTTTTATGTTTATTTTTCCAAAAAAAAAAAAAAACAGTAATAATAAGCCTTTAAGGCAATAAATTCCTGAGTATCTATAACACTCTTAAATCTATTTAAATA
>JAHXMU010000048.1:239827-271423 GCA_019455685.1 Philornis downsi | reverse complement strand
TATATATATATATACATTTATATAAAATATAATAAATAAATGAAAAATAAAAAATATAAGAAATATATAATATAATAATAAAATAATAAAAAATAAATAAAAATAAACAAATTAAAATAAAAGTTATATCGATCCTAACAATGGTATACGAAGTCATGCAGTTATTAAATTTCCGCTGAAGAAAAGTGTGCAAAAATTCTTGAACGAAAAACATTGTTAGAATAAGAGAATACTCTTAAATCATTAGGCAAATGGTTCCAATATCGAGCAATCCTAATAAGGAAAGATCTCTCAAATGCTGAAATATTTGTTGTAGGTACAATGATTTGTATATTTCTTGTCGAGCGTGAAAACTGAAACAATCCATATAGTGAAACAGGCATTCCACTCTTGACAACCTTATAAAAAGTCATTAAATTACGATAATTCACAAAATTATTAAAAGAGCAACCTAATACTCTTTTCACATACAATTTCAATTTCAATTTCGAAACATTTAGTGATGTTTTTCCCAATACCACTTCTAGCCCATAAATAATTTGAGACATTAGAAGCGCCCAAGTCAGCCTATATTTTACCCTAATCGTCAGATAAATATTAGTTGAGTAGAGACATCGTAATACTCCATATACTTTAGAGCGCACAGAGTCAATATGAGTTTCAAAATTCAGCCTATTGTCGATCACAATACCTAAGCATTTAAAACTATCAACAAACTCAATTCTCCTGTGCCCCAAATATATGTTATATCCTACATTACTACTCGGGCAGCCAAACGAAATTGCGTGAGTCTTAATCTTAATCACTAATGAATTATGGACAGTCCATTGCACAGTGCAGACGAGGCAATAATTTATTTTATTCTCCAGTGCATCAGGAAAATCTCGATCACCATTAAAGTACAGCAAAATGTCATCAGGAAATAGGAACGCAGAACAAATTCCATTATCTAAATAATCCATTAGATCATTAACATAAACTAAGAAAAGAAGCGGTCCTAAGACCGAGCCCTGCGGCACGCCCGCATTCAAATTTACAAACTGAAATATGTAACACAAATAAGACAAAATGTGTTGGCAAGCCGATATAGAAAAGTTGAACTTATATATAAGTTTCTCTGTCATCCTTTTGTGGCATATGGAGTTGAAAGTTAAAAAGATTCTGTTTTTGGATCATTATTTTTAGACCGAAATTAGAAAACAAAACAGTGTTTCTATTAAATATGATTATGTGGCAGTCAAATTCTAATTTGTTTAAATGAAGCATTGTAATGTAATTTAATTTAATAAGAACTACCGAATTTGTTTATATCAGCGGTATAAAATTTGTTTATTAAGCGGTATAAAAGTGCTTCTTTGTAGATGGTAAATATGCATATTGTGCGCTATTAGAAGTAATGAAAGTGTTATTCTTTTTGAATGACTTTCAGTTTCTTTTCCTGGGTAGTTGGACTTGTAATGGTGTTACCCGAATGAGCATAATATTGCTCTCTGTTTTTATTCTCACAACTAAGTTTATCGCTCGCGTGACGGGTTGGCTGAATTCATTGCAACTCCTTGAAATAAATGAAGCTACGAATATATTTACTAAGTTGGTCATTTGTATGGGAGGTAGAGGGAAGGAGGGGCGTGGTTACTTTGTCGATGTTTTACAAATATACTTTTAATGGTTCCACCACCGCCGGTCTGGCAAGGCTGCCAGCTGTTAAATACCTGTCATCTAAGGTGTTATTGTTTAGTGAAAGGTTTGCCGAATAGGACTCTTTTAACAACCGAAGAACGAATACAAATAGTTAAAACTTACTGCTAATGTGACGATTCATGAAGCTCATTTCTCATTGGGTGGTTACGTCAACAAACAAACTTGTTGCATATGGGGGTCGCAGAACCCAGAAGTGAATGTGGAAAAGACATTGCATTCGGAAAAGGTGACTGTTTGGCGCACATTATAGTCTGATCATTTAACAACCAAAGAACGCATAAAACTAGTTAAAAGTAACTACAAAAGTGGTGATGCAAACGTGAACTTTCAATCGAATAAAATTTTACTTAGCGATGAAGCTCATTCCTCACTCGGTGACTACGTCAACAAGCAAAATTGTCGCATATGAGGCTCGGAGAACATAGATGTGATTGTGGAAAAAGCCATTGCATCCGAGAAAAGTTAATATTTGGTATGCACTATGGTCTAAAGGTGCCATTGGGCTGTGTCGAAAACTATCTCGAAAGGATCCACTGCTGCAACCAATCCAGAGGCAGTTATTTAAATGACATTATATTTCATACATAAAGGGAAGGTCAAGCAATATAACGAAATACGAGTTTCATCGAAATCGTAGCTTTATGTGTGTTTTATTTAACTTTACTTTTGAAGACGAAAAATCGTTAATCATACACAATAAAACAATATAATGAGCCAAGAATCAGGTTGTTGCAGTCTATGAGTTAGCAGTTCAGGGAAATTTTTAAATTACAGAAAATCTGTTAACTTGTATGGGAAGCACCAGAAGGAGCGGATTTTCCTTCTCAGGCATTATCTTACAAATACAATTTTGACAGAGTTTAGTGCAACTATTATAGACAGAAAATATGAACCTAATAATATACGGGCTTGACTGACCATTTGTATCGGAGGTATCAGAAAAGACATAAGTGGAAAGTCGATTTTTTTTGAATTTTCAATAATTATATTTTAAAATATTGTATACATATTCAAACCGCCGCAGCGTATGAATTAGTGGTTATAAGATAAAAATCGCATTCTGGATAACCGGCTAATTTGAGTGGGAGGTGCCAGGAGAGACGGACCGATATACTCATTTACAAACCCCGGCTATAAACAAGTAAAATATTGGTTTCATAAAGAGTTACGATGTCTCAACCATCGCTCAATCGAAGTAAAAAGTCACAAAACACATTTGATTAACGAATATTCGATACTACCTCCTTCCTTCTCTTTCTTCCTTCCTTCTGGATGTTACAATATTCCGGCTCTGCTGTACATTTTTTCATATTTCTTTTAAACGCAATTGTTGTTGTTGTAATGTATTGGTTTTATAGCTTAATAATACCTCTGTGAAAATAAGCTTTGTTTTAAATTTTTTTGTTTTTATGGAAATTATGTATTTATAGTCTGGAGTACATTTTGTTGCTTTTGTTTTGCGCAACACTGTATATGTATATATATAATATGATACGCCATGAATACCTTGAATTACAACTGTTCTATAACGATAGTTGAATCAATCAATTCGCGGTAGTTTACAGTGGGTCTCGCTATGAAAGCCTTACTCAGGGTGCGCCATCACACATGGGACTGATTTTATTTGCATTTGCGGCAGCCAGCGAACCTGTGGGGGATTTAGACTGCTCACAGAAATAAGAAATAAATAATAAGAAAATAAGAAAAAATCTAAGCACCCTTGAGATAAAAAACATATCACCTTAAACAATGTCTTCAGGGCTTGCTTCTTCTCTTAGCGAAAGTACATTTTAAACTACTGGTGTGAAGTGAACTTCCTCTTGGTAGGGAGTGGACGCTAGTGAAATATATAAATGTATTTTAACTTCTTATGGAGCCTCTCAATCTGATATATAATCTGTAATGAACATAGAAACCCATCATCCACAGCTGACTATCGAACGATTTTTGTAATTCGTTAAATTTGCCTTTGTCTATGTGTCACTTGATTCACTCGGCTTCTACAGCAGCTTGCTCGCCAAATTCAAGTTACCAGTTTTGATACATTCGAAATCATTGTTTCCTTTTCTTTCGAAATTTTTTATATAGATAAACATTGGAAGCTGATGTTATTGTCTCTATGTTTGCCTTTATAATGATGATTTTAAATAATTATATTTGTTGTATGTCATCACTTACCGCAACGATTAATCTGTACCAGCACCTTGTAGGATTAAAAATTAGCAAGGTATTGTTTCTTTATTATTTCGTTGATTTTAAACAATACCAGAAATAATTCTATTCATCTATATTAATGTCAATCATATTCCATTCATACAACACGAAATGAAATGAGTTTTATAAAATGGTTCCTCTTTCGTACATCACTACATTTAAAGCCTGAACAACAATTAAAAACTGGCTCTATAATATGTACATATACATTTTTAGAATTAATTACAAATTAATCACATTGGGTTTAAATTAAAGGCAAGTGGTCTCCATATTAAATTTCCGTGGAGTATGTAAAATTTAAGGACTCTGTGTACATAGTATTACAGCATATTTCACAATATATTATGTGCGAAACTAAGTTCCCGCTGTTTACCAATAGATGGCGCCTGCTGTAAGTGCTAGTCGATGCTGCCATAACCTAAGGCATACGGTAAATTGAACACCTCGACAAAATAGTGATTTTCTTTTGACGTCATATTCTTTTGGATGTGTGAATATGTATGATTTTGTGCCAAATAATCGTCATATGCGGAATGTATTGATTTTCTTCTTTCAATCGAAAAAAACGGCAGCTGCAGTTCATCGAGAGCTTCAAAATGTTTATGCAGGTGCTGTTTAAGTGAAACAACGTGTCGAGGTTGGTTCCGCAGCTTTAAAGACGCTGATTGCGATGTTGACGACCATTCCCGTGAAGCAGAACGAAAAACCTTCGAAGACACTTAACTGACGGTGTTGCTTGAGGTAGAGCTTGCTGCAGTATTAAGAGTTTTGCGTTGGGAATGACTCAAAAGCAACGAACCCAATGGCTCCTCATGTTGTCCTTGGTTTGATGTTTTTAAAAATTTCTCAATTTTTCATATTTTTTATTTAATAATGAATCAAATATACATTTTTGTCCTATCCTACCAATTATCATGTTTTTTTTTTGATAATTTTGATATACATATTATGGGTAACTATTAGAAGCGCAACCAAGTTTTCGTTGTTTTTTTTATAAAATTGCAACTTTACTATGAAAACATGTCTACAAGTGGTTCATTAAAAGTATTGCCGATCGCTAGCTACTACTTTTCCCCATCTTTCTGGCAAAACTCGAATTCTGTCACGATAAAAAGGTTCATCTTTTGAGGCTATCCACGAAACTAGCCATTGCTTGATGTCGTCGTAGCAGCGGAATTGCTGGACAGCCTGGCCGTGTCCCATCGAATGGAACAAGTGATAATTGGACGGTGCAATATCTGGAGAATATGGCGGATGGGGTAAGATTTCCCAATTCAACGTTTCCAGGTAGGTTTTAACGGGGAGGTAGGTAGATATGATTAATCTTTTCTCCCCGAGGTCGTCGAACATTGGCTCTTGCATGTGATCCTCAGAGCTTAGTTTTTGACTCGTCAGATCTTGACACATTTTTCTATTGCTGTTGAGTCCAATTATAACGTGTTTGGGCAAAGTTAAAGCGAGTTCTACGATTTTTTTCTGACACAAACGGTTTGTTTGGTGCACCTGTAACTTCTAAGACAGGAATCTCGGCCACTTCTTTTTATAGTGGAAGGACTCGCACCTACGCGAATTTCTGTTTCAGATTTCTGGGAACAGCTTTTGGAATTCTTGATTTTGCGGTCTCTACGTGCGATTGTTACACGGGGACTTTCGCCTTTATAAATTGTTTGTGTGTTTTCATTGTTAACTATGCGACAAGCTGTCGATTTATGAACACAATATTTTATAGAAAATTCTTTTTGAGATAGTCCATTTTAAAAATCTCTCAAAACTCTTGCTTTTAATCCCGAACCGTGTTTGTTTTCAGCCATTTTCCTCAAAATTTGTAAAGCGAAGTAAACCATTTTAACTTCGAACTGAAACTGCTTTAACAAAATAATAAACATGCATTTTTGATCAAATGCCAATACCTAAATCATAAATGATTAAAACGAATGTGATTACCGTGAAGTCCTAACATTTGTTAGTGATATTTACATAGTCAAAAATAAGGATAAGGAGAGTTGCAAAGATCTTGAGTTTCGACTTACTTTGTTAAAACTATTTTTTGTTTTTGTTTTTTTTTCTAAGGTAATAAACATTTTTGATTTTGAAATATATTAAAAAAATAACTGAATTTAATAAAAAAAATTAATTAAGAAAATTCATAAGGTGTTCTTTTTTTTATTAAAAAATGTACTTTTAGCTAAAAGTTTATTTAAGTTGCCTATGTTTTCAACGCCACTGTATGTTAGAAATACATCTAGACTCACTGAAAGCCTGATATTTTGTTTTGAAAACTCATATCTGAAATATATCATAACGAGACGCATGTCACCAAAATAGTTCATTTCTAATTGGGCGTCAATACCTAATAGAAATAGCAGTTCATATTGTTTGAATATGTGTTAAAAATATACTAGATAGGGAACTAGTTTTGTTTTAAATTTGTGAAAAACAATGTAATTTTTGCAAATTGCTAATTTTCGCAAATCTCGTTTTTTAATGTCCAAAACTGGATTGTGAATATACCAAAAATAAAACAATTTTTTTGCATTTTAATTTGTATAATTTTGCGTATCAAAAAAATTCTATAAATATATTCATGAAATTGGTAAAATTAAAACAAAAATATTTGATATTTATGAATTTTAAAGATTATGAGTATTTTGTCAAAATGCGAAAATAGAAAAAGTATTCATTGAAAGAATACTATAGTCGTATTAAACGTCCAATTGGTATAATGCCTAAGAATAGACCAAACTCTGCAGTAATGCAAATTAAAATTTGTATTTTTTTTTAAATTTTTCCAAATCATTCGCTTTTCATCAAAGGAATTTTCAAGGCCCTGTGTAAGGTCTTTTTAGTAGTCACTAGCAAAAAAAAAAAAAAAAAAAAAAATAGTCGGCAAGGGGCATGTGCAATTGCATGCATTCTATATGCAGGCTTAATTAAAGGGTTTTGTAATCCATTACGATGCGATAATTAGTGGCCGTGACTATTGCTCGCATAATCGCGGGTTCAATCCACGATACAGCCACCTATCATTGTTTGAGAAGCTCTTTATTTTTCATACATGGGTTGGAAGGTATTTTCTTTTAATGTTAGGCAATTCTGCTGTTTCCATTTTTGATTTTGTATTTTTCAATGAGTTCATTTAATTTAAATATCATGACAGAGCCATGATAAAAGAGAGTAGAGTTAATAAAGGGTGTCTCAACAAGAACGCAAGATTTAAATTTGGCGCCATTCGAAGTGTCATTGTTTGACATTTGGACAATTCTTATTGTTTGCTAGTAGAAGGTACGAGGTTAGTAAAAATGGAGCGCTAGACGAATGAACAACGCATTGTCATTGTGAAATTGTTTTACCAAACTGGTGAAAGTTTTGCGTCTACAGTTCACAAATTGCGATCAATTTGGGGTCACAACAATGCTCCAAAAGAGTCAACTGTAAAGAGATTAATGGATAAATTTGCCAAAACTGCGTCTGTTAGTGATGTAAAGACAACAACGCACCTTCGACCAGGTCGATCGACCGAAAATGTCGCAGCTGTACGTGATGATGTCGCTTAAACTCCATCCACCGCAATTCGACACCGTGCTCAGTAAATTTGTGTTTCCAAATCCACTGTGCAGCGAATTGTGACGAAAGATTTGCATCTTCATGCATACAAAGTTCATTTGACTCAGGAACTGAAGCCAGCTGACCATGAACAGCGAAGGAAGTTCGTTAATTGAGTATTGGAGAGACAACATGAAAATGCTGATTTTGCCGATAAGATCATCTTCAGTGACGAGGCTCATTTCCACCTTGCTGGCTTCGTCAATAAGCAAAATTGTCGCATTTGGGGTGAGGAAAATTCTCGAGTGATTCACGAGAAGCAAATGCATCCTCGACGTGTCACTGTGTGGTGTGGATTTTGGGCTGGAGGAATCATTGGAACTTTTTTTTTATAAAAATGGGGCATGTCAAGCGCAAACAGTCAATGGTGTTTGGTATCGTGGAATAATAACTAGTTTTTTCGTGCCTAGAATTGAAGAAATGAATGTATGCCCTTGGTCTCAACAAGACGGCACCACATGTCATACAGCCAAAGAAACAATTCAATTGCTGCATCAGTCATTTAAATCTTGCGTTCTTGTTGGGACACCCTTTATAACACATTAAATGTCCCTTTCTTTGAGAAACCCTGTGGAAGGCTTTCCTAACGACGAACAAACTTTCGGAACGTTAAATGGAATGGAAGTCCTTCTAGATCCTAAACAGGTCTAATGTGGAGCCTTACGGTCCTCTCGAGAAATTCTTTTTGATCCACCCTATGACGTTTGTGGATGAGTATGCATAGAGTCTTACTTTGGAGGGCTTTACCTCTCAATCTTTCGTAACGCTAAATGGAATGGAAGTCCTTCCAGATCCTAAACAGGTCTAATGTAGAGACTTACGGTCCATGATTTTAGCCGCTGTACTTTTCTATGTGAGAAGGCAGAGTGATATTGACCGTCGGAAGACTAAGATGTCTGTACCTATAAGTGTTAAGCTTCGTTTTTATTAAAATAATAACTATGAACAAATTGAATATTTAAACTTAGATTTGTAGAATGTTAACTTTTGGTAAACTATTTGAAAATACATGGATTGTATTCAATAATTGAATAAATTTCATCTTTTACTAAAGCCTTGACTTTGACAAATGTATTCACCCTTGTTGTGGTTTTCATCTGTATAGTGTTTCGTTCAAATATTTATGAGTTCACTTAAGCAAATGAGTTTCCACTACTGCTACGCTTTGTTTTGTTATCACTGCAACAGGTGTTTAAATGAGTGATTCATTTTCAGTGTTCGTGTCTTAAGTCTTTCATTTGTCAAGCACTCTTCTATCCAATGTGAATACGTTTAGGTACAAAATGATTAAAATGTGCCTACATTAACTCGAACATATTTTGTGCGTTTCCAGTGGTTAATACCTTAATTATTGGTTTTCAATAAATGTCAGCAAATAGTGATTAAATACTTATCTAAACTGAAGATATCTGCTAAGGCAGCTTAGATATACATAGCGGATTAATGCGTATTCTTTTAAAAATCAAATTAATGAATTAAAATTCATAATTGGGGTACGAGTCTACTTAAGCGGTAGGTCAGCCAAGTAATACAAATTGAAATTCCCATATAAGACGCTTGCCGTAAGATATAATAAAAAAACTGAACAAGTCAAAATGATACAGAAATCAAAGTCAAAGTGAAGAAGCACTGCTGTTGAAGTAGCTCCAGTCAAGTGTGCCAAACTGCAGCTGTCTTCATGATTTATTTGAAAAATTTAGAAGGGCACCACATATTCGGTTATAGCATACTCGTAAACCAAAACGAAACAAAGAAGAGGAATCAGAAATAAATGAAGTAAATAAATCAAATGAATTATAAAAGGCGGAAATATCGAAATGAAATGAGTGACTGTAAATAACCCACATTATAGCACCAACTGCTTCATATTATAATAGTCTCCCCACATGAAGCGAATGTATTATTGTGCTATTGTGTGATATTTAGTGTTTTACACATAAACCCAAGTAGTAATTAGAATTTTTTGATTTAGGCCAATTCAATTTATTATGAATTTTGCGATTATCATCACTCAAATTAGCTGCAAATGTTACGATATCATTTTCGAAAGAGAAACTATCATAGCAAAAATGAACTGGTTATTTGAAGGTGGAAGGTTATTTCGTTATCATTATTTTTATTTTTTTTTTTTTTAATAAAATTTAAATGCTTAATTTCTAAAATTAAAAGTGGTTTAGCAACATATGGAAATAAAGTGCAAAATATACTTCATAATTTCACGTGCTTAATACAAGATGCCAAACTCGAAACAAATCATATTCCAGGTATAGAGTTAAAAGGCTATTAAATTAGGACTTGCCCATTACACAATTTACCACCTGCAAAGTTAAACATATAATTGCTGATTTAAAGGACCGAAAAGCCCCGGGATACGACTTGATCATTGCTTAAGTCTTAAAAGAATTGCCTCAGGAAGGCTTACAGCTTCTAACAAGAATATACAATGCAATCATTTTAAAGTTGTACATTCCGCCACAATGGAAAATATCTCAGGTGAAAATGATACGAAAACCAGGAAAACCACCTGAAGAAACTTCCTCTTATAGGCCTATAAGCCTCCTACCTATACCATCAAAAGTCCTCGAAATTTTATTTCTCCGAAGATTAAACCCCATAATAGAGAATAGAAAAAAACTAATACCTGATCACCAATTTGGTTTTAGACAGGGACATGGGACGATTGAACAGGTTCATAGATTAGTTGAACTGATAAATAAATCTTTCGACACAAAAAAGTATTGCAATGCGACATTTCTGGACATTTCACAAGCCTTTGATAGGGTATGGCACGAAGGTTTATTATTCAAATTGAAGAAAATGTTACCCACGAATTTCTTCATTTTTCTGAAATCTTATTTATCTGAACGAACCTTTTTTGTTAAAAACGGCGAAGACATGTCGGACATGCTTAAATCGCATGCGGGAGTATCTCAGGGCAGCATTATTGGTCCTACCTTATATCTGATTTTCACTTCGGATCTACCCACAGAAGGAGGGATTCTTATTGGAACGTTTGCAGACGATACAGCTGTTCTTGCCATTGACGTCAACCCGGATCAAGCATCTAGAAAATTGCAAAAACATCTCGATACCATAACAAAATGGCTGCAGAAATGGAGAATAAAGGCAAATGAAGCGTAATCGGTTCAGATAACGTTTACACTTCGGAGAGGATGTTGCCCTCCCGTGTCTATAAATGATGTTGAAATACCTCAAGCAAATGATGCAAAGTGTCTAGGCATTTATTTGGACAGAACACTGACTTGGAGAAAGCATATATTTACAAAAAGACTGGCCTTGGGGCTCAAACTAAGATCTTTAAATTGGCTTTTGAATGACAAATCCAAATTATCCCTAGATAACAAATTAAAAATCTATAAATGTATCTTAAAGCCCGTATGGACATATGGAATCCAGTTATGGGGGACTGCAGTAAACTCCATCCTTCAAATATTGCAACGCTTTCAATCCAAAGTACTGCGAACCATTACCGGTGTACCCAGATACTTCTCGAACAAACAATTGCATAGGGAATTGGAAACACCCTTCATTAAGGAAGAAGTTCAAAAATACTCCGCCAAATACATAAATCGTATTCAACAACATCCGAATCAGCTGGCGTCCAATCTGATGAGCGATACGCCATTATTTACAAGACTAAGAAGGAGAAACACACAGAATCTGGCTACTGAGGACGAATATAGCAGTAAGGGCACTCAAGGAAGTGTTCCCGAATAAAAATGAAATTTTAGTGTATAAGTAGTATGTAGGCCAATGTAAATATTACTGAATGTCCAAGGACAGATTGTAATAAATACAGAATTAAAAAAAAATAATAATTAGACTTTAACTGGCGACTACAGTGTACATATAGCACTGACGTCTTTCTATTCATTCGATTATTATGGTTCATCCAACACTTCCGCGATATTTTGATGCGCTTGACCACGTCGACATCGATGCGCGTGATTTATTTCGGAGGCGAATTTGCAAATGGAAATGTTGAAATGTATTTTTATACGTTACTTATAATATTCGAAATTTCACTTTGCAAACACTAGAAATAGCACCAAAATATCAACACTTTCGCGGTATTTTGATGCGCTTGACCACGTCGATATGAGCAGCGCGTGATTTGTTTCACAAGAGAATTTGCAAATGGAAATGTTGAAATGTATTTTTATACGTTGCTTACAATATTCGAGATTTCACTTTGCAAACATCAGACATAACAACAAGGTCAACCTTCTCAGGAATAGGAATAAATAAGAGACGGTTTATTGTTAATCTAGTACAAAATGCATTTATTGATCTCGACAAGCAAATAAAGTACTATTTTTGGCACAAACTATGAGCATTAATTTGCGTCCGCCACCAAACAAAATTTATTATGCTGACGGTGTAATTAAAGGGGAATATAGCTTGCCAAATATTACAATTATTCAGAAATCTGGAATAATATGAGTATGTGCACGCTGATGAAAGCGTTGCGGCGATTTTCTCCACATGAACCTCATGAAATGAATAAAGAGTTTTAGCGTCCGAGCGATAATAAGGCGTTATGTGGCAACGTCAAAGTAATTAAATGCAAGTTGCGAATGAATGAGAATGTTGACGCAACAGAAGGCTGTCGAGGCTATGTCTGAATCATTATTCAAAATGCACGAAATGTATTGTAAGAGCGGTGCAATCCATGTTCTTACAGAAACAATAAGAGGTTCCAAACGACTCCATAATTTGAAGCAATGAAACTTTAAAATTGTTAATATTACGTTATTCGGAAAATTCGTTTGGTTAATTCGTTAGTTCACCATACGTCACTTCTCGACGTAGATTTCTTCCAAACTCTGTCATAACTTCCTAAAACTGTTTACTTCTACTTTCTAAACTGTTTACTATTGTTCACGATACTTGTGTTCTCGTTCTAGTCGTGAGTAGTTATAGCGTTTTAAAATAAAAGTTTTAAAAAGCTGAAAAAAATGAGCGAAAAAAGGACATTTTAGGCATATTATGCTGTATTATTTCTCGAAAGGAAAAATGTCTGCGGTAGCCAGCCGAAAAATAAAGTCTTTGTGTGAAGAAAACGGACCAAATGAAAAAACTTTCCAAAAATGGTTTAAACGATTTTCTACGGGCAACGGAAGCTCCCAGATCAGGATGACCAAAAGAAATTGTTTGCGAGAAGATGAGAGATTTAATTATTGTTAATCCCCGTACAACAATTAAGGAAATAACTGAAAAAATCAAAAAAAAAAAAAAAAATCAGTCCCAATCGTTCATAGGGTCATAAAAGAGCTCGGATTTGTGAGTAACCTCGATGTGTGGTTACCTCACTCTCACTGAGACCTCACACTGGCTTGCGGACGCGTTAGAAACTCTCAGAGCTTGGGTGGGAAGCTTTATCTCACCGACCGTACTCCCCAGACCCCGCCGCGTTCGACTGTCACCTCTTCTGAGGGTTGGGGATAGTTGGGACGTGGCGGATATGATATCGTCAGGGGATAGACTGGCTGGAGCTCGTCACTTTGCAGGCAGGTTGTTTGTAAGGCACCAGGCTAGGAGGGAACGTTAGGGGTTGTCTTTGTGGGTGAATTGGTGTTAGGGATTGGGGGCTCTACTGTGAAGATGCACTGTCATGTGTGTTGCGCAATGTGCAATGCATGTGGTGGTGTGTTGGAGCAGCATCCCTCTGTACTCTTTTATCTTTCTTTTCTTCCTTAGTTCTGTTCTTCTCCTTCTCTTTTCCAGTTTTGCATGCGTTTGCATTGCGGGAAGGCATGTGGCTGCAACTTGTTGCTGGTGCATGTCTGTGCTTTGTGCAGGCGGGTACGACCAGTTCCATGCGAGATATGATGTAGCGAAACTGGAGCAGCTTTTGTCTGCGAAACCCTGACCAGAGGGTTTTCATTTTCTGGTAGCACGGGAGACCAGGGGCCCCAGGAACATTTTGTTCTTGCCTGGTCGTGGCGTAGGACCCCTTGTAGGAGCATCGTGCTGGCTGTGGTTGCCCGAACATGTGTTTCTACGGATCTTGCATTGCTTCAGGATCTTCTGAAGGTAATGCGAGAATTTGGGAAACACTGTTCTTCGTTTATTCGAGGTGTCCAGATAGGCCTCACTCCTACCCGGGAGGAAGTTCACTTCATACCAGTGACTTCAAAGGTACTTTGGCAGAGAGAGGAAGCATGCCCTGAGGACATTTTCCAAGGGGACCTGTTTCCTATCTCTAAGGTGCTTCGACTAATCCTTCCGGGATTAGTTTGAGTTCCCCAAAAGGGCGCTGGCTGTCGCAAATACATTCAAGAACAGTCCCATGTGTGGTGACACACCGTGAGTAACGCTATCAAAGCGAGACCCACGTTAAACCTGACAATTGTTGTTCTCACCTCTTTCATAATCCGAGCAACCACTTGAAGGATTTGAATTTCCATAACGACGAGAAAGTGAAAAATCGAATTGATCGTTTTTTTTTCAGAAAAACCACGCAAGTTTTATGAGAGAGGAATTAAAAAGCTCCCAGAGAGGTAGGAAGAAGTTATTGAAAAAGGGGGAGATTATATAATAGATTAAAATAATTGTTTTTTTTTTTTTTGTATATACATTTCAATTTCTTCTAAAAATCGAACAAACTTTCCGAACAACTCGATATAATCATCTTAAAATGGGAACATCTAGAAAATATCAAATGCCAGTAATTTCAATCAAAAATGTGTTTAAAAAGTTCGAATTGAATAAGAGGTTACCACGAATTAATAAAAATATGTTGCTGACTGCTTTAAAAATTTAATTCAGCTAATTTCTTAATGAAAGAAAAATTGTTCCTTTGAAGCCGAAAATATTTGGAAGCACAGGAAAAATGTGTTAACTTGTTAACTGTTAGCACGATGAAACTTTACTTCTGTGACATGTTGCTGCATAACTTATTGGTCATTACTCCTAGGCTGTTTGTTATAGTTATACCCTCCACTATTTGGATCTTTTCCGGTTATTAAACGATATGATATATATGTTGTTGGCAACAATTCACAAATTCTGTTTACAGTTGGGAATTCGTTGCAACGAAGCGTGAATAATTGATGCTAACTTCAAAATTTATGTGACCAACTTATAACGGCTAAAAAAAAACAAATAACTTAAACAATTCATTAAAAACGGAAACTATAAGGCAAGTTATTCGAATGTAATTAATTAAACTAACTTTGTTTGAATGTGTACTACTTAGAGAAATACAAAGTGTCTGAATAAAGTGTAAAATGCTGCGATTTAAAATCTTCATAAGGAAGGGATTTCAAAAATAACAATATGCAATAAATATTATAATAATATAGTATATATGACATTAACTTCTTCGAATACATAAAACTTATTTATAATTTACAAACAACTTTGATAAAATTCGACATTTTACGACTTTGAAATCATTTATGATTTCCACGCCGGTTTGAAAATTGCATACTGACTCGCTGTCGTGAGATATTTTGGCTTACTTGGAGGTCAATATAAATCAAAACCAATGATGACGCCAGGCGTCGCAAAAATCATGCCCAAAGCTTATTTGTGTTTATCAAACCGATGCAGTGTGGAAAGGTATAACGAAAATTAAGACATTGGATTGCATTGAAGACCAACACTGAACTATCCCACATTCGATAGTATAGCATCCAACGTAGCATAGTAGCCAAAGTAATATAAGCATCTATATTTTCATTATCAGTTTTAGTTCAAATCTAAGCAATATCTCAACAATACTTTTCGGAAATTAAAAATTCCTATTTTAAAAAATTTGAAAATATACAGGGTGTCTGTCGGGAAGGTATACCACTTTGTTTGTTTATATTTTGTGATTAAATGAAAGAAAATGCATCTCAAATTGGTAAATGTTTTATTTAATATCGGCAATTATGCATGGAATACAATATCGGATAAATGTCCGCCTCTGTTAATCTTGCGAGTCCTTTTGAGCACATTTTTCATTAAATTCGCACACATTTCACGCGGTATTTCATTAATTTCATCACGAATATTTTGTTTGAGTTGCCCAATCGTTTCTGGTTTGTTTGCATAAACATTGCTTTTCAGATATCCCCAGAAAAAGAAGTCCGGAGCAGTCATATTAGGCGACCGTGGAGGCCAATCAACATCGCAATTTCTCGAAATAACTTGTTGTGGAAAGAGGTCTCGCAGTAATTCCATCGTAATCCTGACTGTAAGCGATGTGGCATCGTCTTGTTGATACCACATGTTAATCAAGCCCAAAGCATGCAGTTGTGGCGTTAACAAGTTTTCAATCATTTCACGATATCGCTCCCCATTGACAGTTACCGTTACGCCGTTTTCAGTTTCAAAGAAGTAAGATCCAATGATTCCTCCTGATCAAATAGCACACCAGACTGTCACTTTTAATGGATGCAAAAGTGACTGATGAATAATTTGAGAGTTTTCCATTGCCCAGAACCGACTTTTCTGTTTATTCACATATCCATTCAAATCAAAATGTCGCCACTCATTATGATTTTTTCATGATAATCAAGGTTGTCATGGGCGAGCTGTAACATCCTATTGGCATATGTACGGCGGCATAAATGGTCTTGTGGAAGAAGCTCTTGTGTCAACTGAGTCTTAAATGGAAACAAATGCAAATTTTTGTGCAAAATTGTTCTTTGAAGACCAAGCTCCTGAGCACGGCGCCTAATTAAGGTTGATGGATTGTTTTGAAAACTTTTTTGAGCAGCAGTAATATTTTTAGCCGAACTTGCAGTACGTTGTGGCCCATGCTGGCCCTATCAGGTACAGAAATCATTCACTACACAATAAATAGTGCGTCTTATTGGCATGTTGTTTCTTCCAAAAATTTCACGTAACTTTCTCATCGTCACAGTAATCGATGATTGAATTTGATAAAATGCCTTAACGATTAAAACACGTTGGTTTATTGAGTATTTTTCCTCAATAAATTTGCCTTGTCTCTACCTCACGACCGCCTAATATGAACTGTAAAGCCTAATGTTTACCAAAATGGCAGCAAAACAAAATAGTATACCTTCCCGACGGACACCCTGTATATGATATTACCTTCTTCGGATACATAAAACTAACTTATAATTTAAAAAAATCTTGATAAAATTCGACATTTTACGACTTTTAAGCCTTGTAGAATCACAATAATAGGCTTGTGGAACGTAAAAATTTTTTTACAAATTTCTCCACTTTACAAAAGTAGATAAATCGAATAATTTTTTATAAATTTTAACATTTAGGAGAAATATTTCCAGGCCCTTGTACCTTCACGAAAGTTTTGTGCACTGAATGAGCTGAAGTCGGTACGTCTTAAATGTCTTAATTCTTGATGAAACGTCTTAAAGTTTTGCGCCGCATATTGTATGTACTGCTAGATCATAGTGGGACGTGAGAAGTAGTCCAAATTCGATCGTTGTTTTTGTTACCTCTCACGCAAATTGATCGATTTAACGAAATTCAGTGCTTTCTCTATAATTTCTAATTAGTTCTTTGCAATTCTAATACTCGGCAATATTTAAAAAAATTGACCGAGTAATCACACCTCTTTTCCTAGGTTCGTAACTTTAATTTATTTTCACTAAATTAAACTAAACACACACATGATGCGTTTGGTAAATACAGATACTGGCGCTTCTCATACAATATGACTGATTTCTTAGTAGTTAATCTGTCTTGCGTATCTTCTAATTGGAAGGCGCTGTCAATACTTATCTCCAACATGATATCATATCATGTGTCAAGAAAGGCCAGATAAACATTTTTTGCATGTGCGAACTCTTTTACTACCGAAATCTATTTTTTTATTGGTGTTTTGAAAAAGTACAAAGAAAGTTTTGTGCTTTCACCTTAGAATACCATTTACATTTTATGCATTTATCAACATAGTTTGAAAAATAGTAAACCAATGTTATCTTATTCAACTCATCGCCATCTATTTCCAAACTTCTGATTTAAACGCAGTTAACCCATTCGACCACATTTTGCCTAAATACTTATCTCATTAAAACTACCTTTACGTTTTGTTATACTTTCAATCACAAAATGATCAAGAGCATTTACTTAAATAGACTTAAGTGCTTCAAAACATACTTAATCTTCAACGAAATAATCATTTTATATGTAAAGGAAATATTTGCCTTTGGCTGTGCTTTGCATCTTCTCCAACCAATTATTTTTTATGGCTTTTAATCTTCTGGACATCTCTGCTGTGGAGGTCTTCTGAAGTAGTTAAATTTCCGAAGAAATAAATGTATATTTATCATTAAACATTAAAGTACACAGTTCGATTACAAAGTCAGTTTTTGTATTTATTCGTACCATTTGTGTTGGCGCGTTCTTTCAATTCAAGTTAATTGAAAGTGGCCATCTGCGGTTTTCTCACAGTTACTCATCAACATCTTGATTTGATTTAAGTGCTTCTAATATGATTATCAAGAATTTAGTTTGTTAATCAACGATTTTGTATTTTTGCAATAGGGAAGTAAGGTAGATAAATAGAAATCAATCAACATGCAACAAAAAACTTAAAACATGAACTTGCAACGAGAAATTGTAAAATGTGAAATATTGTGTGAAAATTGTTGCCGTAGCTATCATTATATGTCATAAACAAAGATATATTTATTTATTGACAGAGAAACAATTTCGTTGACAAATTTTAAATTGGATTCACCGGTAAGGCAAATTTTTCAATATTCAAGCCGGGCAGAACATTCAGTCTTCAGCTAAACAAATTATTTGGACAAACATGCGTAAAATCCAATATATAATGCTGTTTCCAGATTAACACAACTTTTTTCTATAATGTCTACATGATATTTAGTTTTCAAATAGTTCAAATTGACAAAGTAAATTGATAAAATATATATTAAATTCCTTACCAAATGTCGCTTTTAAATTAGCACAATTTTTGCCGGTCTTATCATAAAATCTTAGTCGGATCGGGTCACCGTACGGAGATTACGCCATATTATATCTTAAAATAGCCTGCTAAACCCGATCTACGAAACCGGTCCCAAAACTAGTCGACCTAACAAAGAAGACACACACAAATTGGGAAAAATTTCTTTATATTTCAACATATTTTCCTTTCAGCTCGACACACTTTTTCCAGCCATATTCAATAGCTTCTATACCAGAACTGTCCATTTCCTTAAAATATCCATCAACCGCAAATTCCACCTCTTTATTGTTTGCCAAATTTTTACCACCGAGCCATTTTTTCAAGTTTGAAACTAGAAAATAGTCCGAGAGAGCTATCCATATTCACCAGATATGGTGTCTGATGAAACAATTCGAACTTTAATTCATTAATTTTGGCCATTGCAATAGTGGGCATGTGAACTGGAGAATTGCCTTGATGAAACAACACTTTCGTTTTCCCCAAATGCGGCATTTTTTTCCTCTTTTTTGCATCATTTTTCGCAGGTAAAAGTTTTTCCTTTCTAAAGACAATCAATAAAAAGTAATCCCATGCGCGTCCCAAAAAAACAGACGCCATGAACTTGTCTGAAGATGAAACCGTCTTTGCCTGCTTTGAACATAAACCTTCCATTGCAGCCCACTGCTTTGACTGTTTGTTTGTCTCAGCTGTGAAGTGATGGTTTCATTGCGGTAAAACATCCCCGAACACTGAAACATCTACTGAAACACCTTGACGACGCTGTTTTCACTCTATTGAAAGCACGCGCGGCACCCATCTCGCTCACAGCTTTTTCATCTTCAAATCTTTTGTCAATATACGGTGTATAGCACTCTTTGAAATGCCTATCATTTCAGCTAGCTGACGCACTTTCAGCAGATGTTCATCCGATACCATTTTGTTGATTTTCTTACGGTGTTCGTCTCGGCAGCTCGTACAGCCTCGTTTAAACTCTGCTAGCCAATATTCTATTGGGGTCACAATAATGCTCCAAAAGAGTCAACTGTAAAGAGGTTAATGGATAACTTGCCAGCTGACCATGGACAGCGAAGGGAGTTCGTTAATTGGATATTGGAGAGACAACATGAAAATGCTGATTTTGCCGATAATATCATCTTCAGTGACGAGGCCCATTTCTGTCTTGATGGCTTCGTCAATAGGTTGAATTGTCGCATTTGGGGTGAGAAAAATCCTTGAGTGATTTACCTGGAGCAAATGCATCCTCAACGTGTCACCGTGCGGTGTGGATTTTGGGCTGGAGGAATCATTGGACCTTTTTTTGGTTTCAACCAGACATCCATATGTCACACAGCCAGAGAAACAATTCAATTGCTGCATCAGTCATTTAAATCTTGCGTTCTTGTTTGGACACCCTTTATAAGGGAATATATAATAATTATATAAATGGGAAGGTACGAAAAATGTTGGGTCAATATAGCCAAATTACGGTCCCCTACTATGAGCTGGTAAAATATTAGCCAGTGCCAAGTTTTCGGAAGTTCCATAAAGATTTATGACAGTTATCGTGTCTGCCAACCAGCCAGACAGTCTGCCAGTTAGACTTGCGAATATCACTCAATCGACTTAAGAAATCATAAAACCCATTTGGTCAAAAAATACTTGGTACTTTAGAATCTTCCTTCTAGGCGTTCTATTTTTGCCGTTTCAAAAGATAGCCACCATCATTACGTGTTGTGAAGGTATAAAACTTACGAGTAAATGTTTTAGAATTCGAAAAAAAATGTTAAACTGCTACAAAAACATCTTTTGAGTTCTCGATGATTGTGGTCTTGGGTTATTGAAAATATACACCAAACTTGATTTCAACATCACCCAATGATTATCTCATTTTGTTCTATAAAATGAAATTTGAAGTTTATATTCTTGTAATCGGAACAAATAAAGTGTCACATGATAAATATGCCAATTTTGCATAAACTAACTAGATTATTCATGATGTTACTTTATTACTATTTTATTCTATATGACATAACTAATGTAAAAACTGTCGACAACAATTCACAGCATTTGTATATCTTCACACATTCACCGGACTGGTTTATTGATAAATCGTTTTCAAATTAAATCAGCACTTCATAATATTAAATTTCGTAGTTGGGAAACAATTAATAGTTCATCGCTGACATGAAATTAGTCAGCTAAAAAATGAAAGATTCATTTTAGCACTTTGAGCAGAAAGGTTTTTTTGGCATGTTCAATAAAAGGTGAAATACATTTGTTAATTATTTGGATAATATTATATATTTATATATAAATTAGCCTTGATAGCGTCATCAATAGATTATATGAGGTAGGCAGTTAAAACGACACAACTTGTTTAATTCGGCTAATTTATAGCTTACACCTCAACGAAGAACTCGTAGTAAATTGAAGTTATAGCACTAAATCATTTGAGAAATCTTAGCTGACTGCTTCTGAAACTGACATTCGGAATCATTGTTAAACAATAGATTCATATTAGTGAGCGTAGAAATGGAATGCGCATAAGCTCTTTAAATATCTATTCAAGGTGTGGATAAGAGTTTGAATTTTGGGCGGAAGTTGGTGCTTAATATAATTTCAAACAGAAATTTGCCCATAACATGTACCTTCTAGTTTGTCACCAGATTGCAGAAAGTTGGCGGTCGACGATGATTTATACACGGGCATAATCGTAAGTCCAAGTGCCGAAGAAGCCATTTATATTTCTTTGAGTGGTTGTAAGCTCAATGTGACAACTTTGGTAATACTTTCCCAAACTTAATTTGGGAATTATCAGCAAAGAGAAGATTATATCCGCTATCTCATTCATGAAATGCATTGAAAATCGGGGCTTTTATGAAAAAAATTAACAAGTATATTATATTTGTGAAAATTTTCAATTTAAACGAAAAACAGACGTGCTATTATAATACAGGGTGGCGCAATAGAACGTGCATATTTAAAAAATAGATTAAAAAATAAATACAAAAGATATGGTTAAAATAAATCTAAGGCATTGTGGAGTAATAAAGGGAGTTTATTTTTTAAAAATAACATCATCTAAATGGTGACCCTCTCTACGACGGCACTCCTCTAACCGCAAACGAAAATTATTGAAAACTTTCTTCAGTAATACTGGTGTAATGGCTGCCATATCACCACGGATATTCTCCTTAAGCTGAACGATGTTTCTTGGATTATAACTGTAGACTTTGTGTTTGAGGTATCCTCACAAAAAAAAGTCAAGAGGCGTCAAGTCTGGACTACGTGGGGCCATGGGATATCACCTCTTTTCGAAATCAGTCTGCCAGGGAACATCTGCTTCACCACCGCCATGGAGTCATTTGATGTGTGACAGGTAGCTCCATCTTATTGGAACCACGTTCTGGAATTCACTATTCTTAAACTTTCAATTTCTGGAGCCAAAAATCCGTCCAACATCTCAACATAGCGTTCCGTATTAACCGTGACGCTTTGACCCCGCGCATTTTCGAAGAAAAAAGGACCAATTATTCCTCTGCCAGAAATTGCTGCCCATACTGTCACTTTAGGATTATGCAATGGTTTCTGGTGTTTGAGTTTGCGATTTTCACTGTTCCAGTAACGACAATTTTGACGGTTTACGAACCCATTCATAAGGAAATGAGCCTCGTCAGAGAAAAGGATATTGTCAAAATTGGAAAATCGATTAAGCATTTCATTAGCAAATGCGAGCCTTGCTATGAAGTCAGACTCTTTCAATTCTTGTGTTAATTGCAGCTTATATGGATGCAGTTTAAGATTCAATGTTAAAATTCGTTGCAAACTTCGTCTCGATAATTGTAAGACAGACGATTTCTTGCGAGTCGACATTTGTGGATTTCCTCGTACTGACTCCATAACTCTCTCAACATTGTTTTCGGTCCTAGATGTTCTTGGGCGACCATTTGTTTGTGGTTTAAATGTTGAACCGGTCTCTTCAAAACGCTTTACCCATATTTTAATTAAATTAGCACTCGGAGCTTCACTAATTCGCCGTAGTCCATATTCAGCACAATATAGTCGCCTAGTAGCGATATATGAACAAGAGTTCTGGTAAAATGCGCGCACGCAAAATGCGCGACGCTTCCCGTCCAAATGATTCTTAGCGACTAAAACTCCATGAGCTCGCCAACCCAACGATGTAGGCGCCCCCGCCCGCGCCTGATGCAATATGCACGTTCTATTGCGCCACCCGTTATAATCGTTCAAAACATTATTAATTCAATCGATTTATATTCAAAAATAAAACAAAGATTTTGTTCAAAAGTATCTGACATATTTGATATATTGTTGAATACAATTGTTGAATGATATTTTGTATTTTTATCATTCACAAATTTGTGTTGATAATCATTTGTTGGAATTTACTTTCAATAAAATTAAAATGATAGCAACTCAAATTTTTTAACTTCATTTCAACCTTCAAGTAAACAAAAGTCATTCTGGGATGAAAAATTGTATTGCCCTGGGTGATTCATCAAATTTTTGTCATTCACAATTTGGTGTTGAAAATCATTTGTTGGTATTTTCTTTCAACAAAATTAAAAATTAGGAACCTACATTTTTTAACTTCATTATGAACTTAAAATTAACAAAAGCTATTGTAACGAAATTAAACTTTCAAATAAAATTGATTCTATCATATTGTTGTCCGTATTGGGATGCCTCTCTTACCTAAATCCTTTAGAGAAATTCACACAAATCAAAAAAGGATGGTTACCATACAAATACCTGTACTGTAAATTATCAGATGGGTTCCTTATGCATTAATAAAGATTCTTAATGGCGAAGGGAAGTCAACATTTTAATAAAGTTACCTTTTCACTATTGAAAAAAACACATTTGACTGTATGATCTGATGTTCTGGTGATATTTTCAATCCTACGTTGAAGAGGCAATGACTTAATAAAACTGTCTTTCTACACTTTAATCGAACACGCAAAAAATCGCCAATAATTTGCTCCCAATGCTTCAGATTAATATACACAATATTTTTTTGTGGATTCAAAATTTCAAGGCAATACTAGTGAATCGTTAATAATACACATTTCATAAGGTAAAAAAAAAAAAAATCCTAAAAAACCATAACTAATTGTAGTGTTTACATTTTAATCCCATGCGGTACCAACCATCGTGTCATAATGATGAATGAATCAGCCATGACAGAATAATTAATTGCATTTTTGACAAGTTTCTTCACTTACTGAGACATACTGTGTTCGATAATATGAAGGTATCAATTATATGAGAAAACTTATCGCCTCTATTAGAGAGATTTAAGTTAAATTATGGATTTTGTATGGAAGCCTTATTTTTATACATTGTACAGGGTGGCCCAAAATGACCGAAGTGGTGTGAATTGCTTATAACTTTTTATTTAAGACATATTTTTTAACTTTTTTTTTTTTTTTAAATACAGTGAATTTATGGGGAATATTTTTAGATTATTTATTAAAAATGATATCCCGCAAGTGGTGGCCATTTTCAGCTTCGCTCTTTCCAACACATTTTCCATGACCTTTCGCAAAATTTCCGGTGTTATGTTGTTAATTTCGTCTCGAATGTTGGATTTTAATTCGTCAATAGTCCTTGGCTTATTAACATAAACTTTCCCTTTTAAATAACCCCGAAGGAAAAAGTCTAGAGCGGTTAAATCCGGGGAACGCGGAGGCCAATTAAAATTGCTTGTACGCGAAATTATTCTTTCACCAAATATGTCGCGTAAAAGAGCCATTGTGGCCCTCGCAGTGTGCGCTGTGGCTCCATCCTGTTGGAAACATATTTGCGGATGGTTTTCCACGGCTGGTCTTACAAAATTTTCCAACATGGGCCGGTATCGATCAGCATTGATGAAAATGGCAACACCTCGTTCATTTTTCAAAAAAATATGGGCCAATGATTCTTTCTGAAGAAACACCGCACCAAACAGTACACTTAATTGGGTGTAATTGTCGTTGATGAAGTACTCTCGTAGCCCATATTCTACAGTTTTGCTTGTTAACGAACCCATTTAATTGGAAATGGGCTTCGTCACTCATAACTAAGTTATGAATAAAATCAGGATTCTCTTGTGCTTTTTGCTGGAAATAAATTGCATAGTCAAGTCGTTGCTGGTAATCTGTCGGTTTAAATTCTTGGACAATTTGAATTTTGTATGGAAACATTCTTATGCTATGCAAAATTCGCTGCAGCGACCCTCTTGAGATGCCAAGTTGTGTCGAACGTCTCCTGGTTGATGTTTGTGGATCCTCCTGAATACTCTCCTGTACCACTTGAATATTGTCATCCGTGTGCACCGTTCGTCGTCTGCCAGCACCAGGAAGGTTCCTTACTGTTCCTTGTTCTCGAAAATTTGCAACAAGACGGTTTATTGTTGACTGAGAGGGTGCAACCCGCACATTAAATTGACGACAGTATGCACGCTGATTCAACACAATGGACCGTTGATTTACAAAGTAAATTTCAACGATTTGGTCACGTTGTTTAGTTGTGTATTGCTCCATTATAAATTCTCCAAGTCTTCTTTACAAAATACTAAAAAGAAAAGAAAAAAAAAATTATAATAAAAAAGTTATAAGGAATTCACACCACTTCGTTCATTCTGGGCCACCCTGTACATTAAAACTTACGGATATATATGAAATTATATATTTCGCAACGTCGGCTTAATATTCGATTTTAATTAATTAAAATTTCCTAATATTTATTTCAGCAATTTAAATAAATCAAAAGACTTAAGAAGTGAACGTAATGCAGCGAATCACAACAAGCAAATAAGAACAATGACTAAAGAGCTGGAGACATCTATTCCATTAAGGTAGGAAATGCAATTCGATATTATTTGTTAATATTTCATCGTTATATTTATTATTATTTCTGCTTTATCAAATATATTTTCGGTTTTCCTTAATAAACTACTGCTCTCCGAATACATCGTACTTCATTCATTTGTATGAATTAATTTGGCCCCACTTCAGTTATTTTGCTAAATTCTGGTTTTTAGAGCATGTTGTAAGTGATCATTTCAGATACGGTCAAAAAAACTAGCCGATCTAACATAGAAAACACAATAAAGTTGTGAAAAATATTCTTTATTTTTCAACATAATCTCCTTTTAGCTCGATACACTTTTTCCAGCGATATTCAATAGCTTCTAGACCCTGTTTATAGTAAGAAGAACTCCTTAAAATAGCCACGAATCAGAAACTCCACGTCTTCATTCTTAGCAACTCTTTTACCACCGAGCCATTTTTTTAAGTTTACAAGGGAGCTACATCTGACGAATAACATGCGTGAGGAAGCACTTTAGGCTTTAATTAATTACTTTTGGTCATCGCAATATTGGATGTGTGAAGTGGAGCATTGTCTTGATGAAGCAACAATTTATTTTCCATTATTTCATCACCTAAACATTGCAATAAATTAGCATAATATTCGCTGTTGTTTTTTTCTTTCTGAAGATAATCAATGAAAATAATACCATGCGCATTCCAAAAAAATCAGACGCCATGACTTTGCCCGCAGATGAAATTATCTTCACCTTCTTTGTATACAATTCTCCCACTCCAGTTCACTGCTTTTACTGATCCTTTGCTTCAAGTGTAAAGTGGTGGGCCATGTCTATTTCATGGTTATGAGTCGTCGTAAAGTTCAGTTTTATTGCGGTGAAACATCGTCAAACACTGAAACATTTCTATTGCTCTATTGAAAGCAAGCGCGGCACTCATCCTCCGAACAGCTTTCTCATCTTCAAATCTTCGGTCAATACACGATATATTGCACTTTTTGAAATGCCTATCATTTCAGCTAGCTCTCGCACCCTCAGCCGGCGATCATTCAATACTATTTTGTTAATTTTCTTAACTGTATCTGGCGTGGACACCCTAATTGGCCGATTATTACAGTGCTCGTCTTTGCATCTTGTATAGTCTCGTTTAAACTCTGCTACTCAATATTTTACAGTCATAAATGAAGGAGTAGACTCCCCCAGAGTAGAATTTAGCTCGGCTTTAATATAGGACCTCCATACTTCGAGCTTTTGTTCATATTCAGTCCTATGCATATCGTTCCAAATGATTTTTTTATGCAATGTTTAGCTTCTGGGCAATAGAAACAGTGCTTACATGTCGATCGGACTGCACGATTTGCATTATTTTGTCGATATTTTCGACAGGAGTGTGGTGGCGGAACCAAAAAAAAACTATTCTCGTTTTTTGCCACCTGGCCTGCGTTTTCGTCTTTATCGAAAAAAAAACTGTGAAATATGGCTGATTTTGTCTGTGTTGGCAATCATCTTTGACGCGCCCTCCAACAGTATTGCGTCAAGCAACCAAAATTATCTGATCATTCTTTGGGCACGAAATTTTACCTTTATAACTCCATCTATACTTAATACCACTTATACAATGTGAACTCCAGATTACTAAAGCCATCTATTGAAACAATTGTCTAAACTTCAATATTTTAGCCATAATTTAAAGAGTATATATATAAATATTTGAATTTACCATTTGTATTAAAATTAACCTTTTTTTTTGTGCACTAAACACATTATTGTGAATGAACTCAAACGGTTGCCCTTAAAGTAGTTACATAACTCCATTGAGTGAGAATATGTGTGCTAAATGTAACTAAATTCTGAATTGTAACATATGAAATTAACTGTCGTCGGAAGTTCTGTAATAAGGAAAAATCACTTACAAATCAGATCTCAACTGGTAAGCACAACTCATTGCCTGAAATAAATCTCCTTTGAATTGGCGCTAATTCTAATTCTCATCTTTTATTTATCGCCACTTGTAATATCTGCACGATCAATTTGATTACATATAATTTCACAGTCATCCAAATTACAAGTTCCAATTTTCAGTTTTCTGGTAGAAAACTACTGTGAAATTGGTCCTTCTAAAGATCATCGCTATTGGGTAATTCACAATACAGTCCAACATTTTAATTCCACAAATACAACGAGAGAGGTATCAAATTTATTAGAGGATTCCCCGCTACTCCCCCCGCTACCATATCAATCATCTCTATCAATCTATTACCACCTCTGTACAACAATAATGGAATTCTTTGTACTATGAACTTTGTACTTAATGAAAGAAGCATGTTGAAATATTCTATTACCATGAGGTTAACTATATTCTTGACTATCAGATATTTTTGCACCACCTGTGTCTATCTGTTCCGGATTCATATTGTTGAAACATTTTTAAATCTCGCGCATATGCACAATAAAGTTTATAATAGGCTCCTTAAATACATGTCCTCCTCCTAGGATCAGTATTTATGATCCAAACGATTGGATTTTATGGCAAATATTCAAGAAGTACGACCTAACACATCGTGACAAAGTCGTTCAAAAGGAATGTTATTTGAGACTTCTGTGTGTTTTGCGTAAAGCTAATTAGCGGACTTACGGACGCACAACTTTTGGTTTTTGCACCACGATAATCCGTCATCTCACACTGCTTTGGATCTGTAACTAGTATGGTTCTACAAGCATCGTAATCGCCTCATTTGGCACCATATGACTCTTGAATATCTCGTAAAATCAGAAGACCGCTTTAGGGGACACCGTTTTGAGTCAACTGACGAGATTTAAGGTCCATCGCAGTGCGCTCTAGAAGCCATTCAGGAAAGTAAGATTTGGTTTGTTTCGTCAATTGGAAAATACATTGGCATAAACAAAGGGTGTCCCAACAAGAACGCAAGATTTAAATTTTAAATAAAACACAGATATTTAAAAAAAAATCCTGAAACTTTATTATATCGTAAAGTAGATAAAATGAGGTTACGTATGGAGCAACACATCGGGCAGATGGCCGCCTCGGCTTTGCTGGCATACACGCGATCTTTTAATGAAATTTTCAATGACCGTTTTGCATAAATGCTGTGATATTTCATTAATGCAGCTTCCAATTTCCTCTTTTAAGACTTGAGTCGTCGTCGGCTTATTCGTGTAAACCATCGACTTCGAAAAACCCCAAAGAAAAAAGTCTAATGGTGTTAAATCGCACTATCTAGGCGGCAAATTCTGGTCTCCAAAACGCGAAATAACACGTCCGGGAAATGACTGATGAAACCACATGCCCTCCACGTTCATTTCTTCAATTCTAGGCACGAAAAAACTGGTTATCATTTCACGATACCGAACACCATTGACTGTTTGCGCCTGACATGCCTCATTTTCATAAAAAAATGTCCAATGATTTCTCCAGCCCAAAATCCACATCACACAGTGACACGTTGAGGATGCATTTGCTTCTCGTGAATCACTCGAGGATTTTCCTCACCCCAAATGCGACAATTCTGCCTATTGACGAATCCATCAAGATGGAAATGGGCCTCGTCACTGAAGATGATTTTATCGGTAAAATCAGCATTTTCATGTTGTCTCTCCAATACCCAATTAACGAACTCCCTTCGCTGCCCATGGTCGGCTGGCTTCAGTTCCTGAGTCAATTGAAATTTGTATGCATGAAGATGCAAATCTTCATGCTGCTGAGCTCAGTGTCGAATTGAGGTGGATGGAGTTTGAGCGACATCATCACGTACAGCTGCGATATTTTTGGTCAATCGACCTGGTCGAAAGCGCGTTGTTGTTTTTGCGTCACTAACAGACTCAGTTTTGGCAAATTTATCCATTAATCTCTTTACAGTTGACTCTTTTGGAGCATTATTGTGACCCCAAATTGATCACAATTTGCGAACTGCTGCCGCAAAACTTTCACCATTTTGGTAAAACAATTTCACAATGAGAATGCGTTGTTCATTCGTGTAGCGCTCCATTTTTACTAACCTCGATTTGGATTTGAAAGCCTACAAAATTTATCTCACGCAAGAATTACAGCCGAATGACCTACCGCAACGTCTAATTTTTGGTGAATGGGCCTTGCAAAAGCTCAATGAAAATCTGCTGTTTTATCGAAAAATTGTGTTCAGCATGATTCTTATTTCTTGCTGAACGGATACGTAAGCAAGCAAAACATGCCATACATGAATTATGGATGCATCCTGAGAAAACCCCAGACTGGTGTGTTTTATGGGCTGGTGGCATTCATTCAAAGATAACCGTGGAAGAAACTTTGCCGTCAACGGCGAACGATATCGAGCCTTGATACGCGATTTTTTTTTGCCCCAATTGGCTGAGTTGAACTTGGTAGACATGTGGTTTCATCAGGACGGTGCAACATGCCACTCTGCTCGTGAAACAATGTATATGTTGAGGGATGAATTTGGCGAGCAGCTTATTTCTCGATTTGGCCCTGTGAGTTGGCCCCCAAAATCTTGCGATTTAACGCCTCTTGATTATTTCTTGTGGGGTTATGTCAAGTCGTTAGTCTATGTGGACAAGCCGAACACTATTGAAACCTTACAGGATAACATAATACGCGTTAGTCGTGGACTACAGGCCGAAATGCTCGAAAAAGTGACAAAAAATTGAACCTTCCCAATGGACATTTAGAGACGGAGCCCCGAACAACATTTACATAAAATTATCCTTTAAAATTAAATGGCGAAGACCATTTTATCGATTCCAATAAACAAATTTTAATGTATGATGCAAATTTGAGTGTTTTATTCGATTTAAAAAACAAAACTACGATTAAAAAATCACCCTATATATACTGCACGCTAATAAATCTCCATATGCGATTGTCATCTTCCTGCTTTTCAACTTTTCGAAGATGATTCAAATTGATTTTTTTTGGTTATTTTCATTTTGATAATGCCGTTCTATCTTGAACGATGTCAAAGTTTAATAAATATTCTCAACTACAAAATAGAGGGTTATTTCCCATGGCTTATGGAAAACCTGCTGAACTTTGTGAAATCCTACAACTGCTACGATTTGTTTCCCAGTGAATTAATTTATTTGTACTTTGAGTTTTCAAATGAATCTTATTTATGTTTAAGTTAAAAATAAAGTTGTTTATCATAGAACATAACAAATGAATTTAATAATATGTTAAATAAATATTAGCTTTATTAGCGAAAAACAATAATACAAGTCTGCAAAGAATACACGAATATGCGTTGCATGATTTAGCTAATGAAACTGCTTTCAAAAGTCACAGAACAAAAACACCAAAAGCTCGCCATCAAAACATTATCAATCACATGCTGTGGTCCAGCTAAATAAACCAACCATTTCATCTAAACTGATTTGAAAATATTTCTAAATATATTTAAGATTCGTATAGTCGGCGATAAAGCTTAAATATGAAATAAATATTTAAATACCATCAACAAAACAAACTGGCGAATACGAATTTGAATGGAACACCTAACTATTGCATGATGGAACGACTCGTCCGTCGCCTCTTTGCCAATGCAAACGTATATTAAATTGCTGATGACAGTTAATGATTATAAATAATATCTGTATGTAGTGAGAATATACTAAGCGTACAAATACATATGTATTTATAGTTATATACATATACGTAGTGGTATTAATGCTTGTCCTATCAAGTTAAACAACCGACTAAAAGAAGCGGAAAATAGTGTTAAATCGCTGGAATTGAAAGAAATCCAAAACCAAATCACTAACATGTTATTGTTCTGTTTGCTAGTTTTTTTTACCAAAACTTATAACCTGTATCACATATCACTATTTTTGAAATTTATGACTATTTCAAAAGAACTTTTAATAACACCGGCATGACGCCAACATGTCTGGTTTCTTCTGATATTCTTTTAAACTTTTGAGAATTTATTTATTATTATTATTATTATTTTTTTTTTTTTTTTAAAAAAAAAAAAAAACAAAGGTGTTTTTCTTCTACAATAGAAGCAATAAACCATAAATCAGTTGGCAATCGAAAGATAAATGGAAATTTATTATAATTGACTAGCATACATATTTAGTTCAAAATTCATATGCCCTACACCACATGTGGTATCCCATTGAAAACGAGTTGGTTAATGATTTGATATAGTCGACACACAAATTGATTGACAAAACTTAGTATAATGTTGATTTTAAATATATATATGGCGTGCATACTTGTTTTCAATTGTATATCAAGCTTATTAAAAATAGACCATTTTAGTTCATACTTTCGAATGACCCTTGTACAAGTTGACCGCCAAAACACCAGTTCTTTGGTGGCATTCAAAAGCCATAG